>JAJPUD010008025.1:0-96586 GCA_023553655.1 Myrmecobius fasciatus
AAAGATGATGTCTAAGCTCTTTTTTTAATCATGACTTTTAGGAAGCATAATAATTTTTAAATTATCTCTCCTGGATCTGTTTCTAAGATCAATTATTATAATTGATAGATACATAAAAATAGATACTTCTAGGGATCTGTAAGTTTTCAGTTTTTCCAAGGTGGTATGATCTAAGGAGAGGTGTGGTTACTACTATCCTGGACTGTGTTCTAGTCTGTGAGTGACAATTTCAGTACCCTGGAATTGTGATTAGGATATCCTGCCTCCACTGTGGCTGCAAGCTCTGATGTGCTAGTGCTCCTTCTCACCTTAACATTGTTTCCCAGGATTATGACTTAGATCTAAGTATGGGCAGAGCAACAAAGTCCTTCCCTTAGTGGCAGCAAAGAGACCCCCTGTAATTTCCTCTTGACCAATTGTTCAACCTCTTTACTATTGGTAGGCTGAGAGCTCTAGATGCATCTACTGCACCTACTTATTTATTCATTCTTAAGGCCAAATCCTGGTTTGCTAGGGCCTGGTCTGCACTGGGAGGGTGTAAACTGGACCATGCTCCATTCTTATCTCAGTGTGACAATTTTTGCTGCCAAATTTTTAAATTTTCTTGGACTGAAAAATTGTCTTACCCTGTCTTTTTTGTGAGTTCTGCCACTCAAAGGTTGTTTGAGCATTATTTAAAAGTCTTGGAGGAGTTGAGTAGAGAACTCAGGGAAAGCCCTGCCTTCTCTCTGCCAACTTGTCTTCACAACCTTAATTAGAGATTTTTAAGAATGGAGGAGAGAACTGGGCATTTTGTAAGAAGCAGGGAATAGCCAGTTGAAAAAAGAAACTAAGAACTAGAAAAAAAAAGGGGGGGGGAGGATGGTTTATTGGAACAATTTTCCAGAAAAGATGAGAGAAGGATAATCCTTTCTAGTGAACTGAGTGGCCTTGAAAGGGATCATTAAATCAAGGTAAGAGAATAACTAAGAACAGTATCACAGAATATAACAAAGAGAGATTATCACAAAAGTGGAGATATTTATTTTTTAGTTACAAGTGAGATTTCAATATTCAGTTGAGTCTCCCTCTGCCCTTCTATTTTACAAATAATTGAAATATAAAGACAAAAGACTTCAATACAATTATTTTTATTAAAAGAAAGTGATGATCAGCAGTGTCAAATGCTGCATAAAAGGTCAATGAATTTGGCAATTTGTAGATCATTGAAGACCTCAGAAAGAATTATTTTAGTTGTGATGGGAACAGACACCAATTGTAGGCAGTGAGAAGGGGAGGAGGAGGGAAAGAACAAGAAAAAATAACTTAAGGTTGTGGTTATTTTAGGAGAGGGGAGAATAAACATGTTTCTAAGCAGGACAGTTTGAAGGGAGGGAGAAAGAAAAAGACAAAGAGAAAGAGAGAGAGAGAGGGAAAGAGAGAGATTATGAAGTTTATGACATTGAGTGTTTTTGAGAGTGTGTGGCATGGGGTGACCTTGAGTGCTCAAAGGCTATGCAAGTGAAGAAGAATGTTTGGAAGGCCACATCAAAATAGAAAGCTTCTCAATAGAATCCTTGTGACTGTCTACTATTCAGGGACCTAACTTGCTAAATATCATTGGGAAGATCAATATGGGGGCAATAGTAACTCATGAAACAATTTACCAAGAGGATTTTCAATCTTCATTAGTTGAAGAATTATCCAATCAATGAAATTATGGTTGTGGGAAAAACTTAGAGGAGCATACTTTGAGTAGAATTTTTTTTGAAATATTAAGTTTATCATTACAAAACAAAATTTTGTATTCCCCTCAGCCAAAATTTTCCAAGTTAGTCATTTATCATAAATCACCTAAGGAGTAGAACTTTACCTGAAAGTTTAAAAAGAAATTCTATTTTTCTCACATCACACATACTGAATCATTATCCACCCTACCTCATCTTTTGAAAACCTGCTGAAATTTGAAGTATTATTTAAGAATCTAACAAACTTACCAAAGAAGAATGGATTCAATTGCTCACATTGTGATATCACATTAACTCTCTCAGGCTAATAGGGCACCATTTTCTAAATTACCTCTTCTAATGGACTGTATCTCTAGGACCCTTGAAACAGAGGATAGTGACATTCTAGAGTCATAATGTGAGTTTTGTTAAAATAAAGGTCAAAGAACATTGTTAGAAATATAAAAATCAATCAGAAGAGGTCACTCATTTTAGAGTCAAAAAGTTCTAAGGAATGTAGGAGATAGAACTGATTCTCCTGGTAAGAGACAAGCAAATTGTAACCATTGGAGATATGTATGAATTCTTTCAGGCCAAGTTGGTACAGTTTTTTAAATCAATCCATTTTAAAAACTAGGATTCTTCTGCCCAGTCTCATTTACAAAGCACTTTCAAAATGAATAATGGTCTGTATTTGGCTCAGGCTCTATTTTATTTTATTTATTATTATTATTAGTTTTTTTTGCAAAGAAGAGTGACTTTACATTTCTTTTTTTTTTTTTTTCTGTTTTCATTGGTTTTATTTTATTTGGGGAGTTTATTTGTCCTTCTCTTCCTTATTTGAGATGAAATCAACAGATCAGATTTTAGAAACTCCTAAAGGTACATACACCTCCACCCTTTCCCAGTGATTAAAACTGCCAGGCAGATAAGAGTATTTACATTTCCTTTTTTTTTTTATTTTTTTTTTATTTTAAGCTTTTTATTTGTATAACATATGTATGGATAGTTCCCCAACCTTGATCTTTACAAAGCTTTCCAATACAAATTTTACCCCCAGTCCCCTCCCCTCCCCTAGATGGCAGGAAGTCCACTACATGTTAATAATGTTGAAATGCTTGAGAAGTTATGCAAGAAAAATCCTATCTACAAGAAAAAAAAAAGAATCAGAGAAAGGCAACACAATGCAAGCAAATGTCAATAGAGATCATGAAAATGTTACGTTGTGGTCCATATTTCATGTCCCTCTTTCTGGGTGTATATGGTTTTCTTCAGTGAACAACTGGAACTGGTTTGAGACAATTGTTTATTGCAGAGAGCCATGTCCATCAGAATTGATCATCATGTAATACTGTTGTTGCTGTGCATGATGATCTCCTGGTTCTGCTCGTTTCACTCAGCATCAGTTCATGCAAGTCTCTCCAGGCCTCTCTGAAATCGTCCTGCTGGTTGTTTCTTACAGAACAATAATATTCCATAACATTCATATACCATAATTTATTCAGCCACTCTCCAATTGATGGGCATCCCCTCAGTTTCCAGTTTCTAGCCACTACAAAAAGGGCTGCCACAAACATTCTTGCACATGTGGGTCCCTTTCCCTCCTCTAAGATCTCTTTGGGATATAGGCCCAGTAGAAACACTGCTGGGTCAAAGGGTATGCACAGTTTGACAACTTTTTGAACATAGCTCCAAATTGCTCTCCAGAATGGTTGGATCCGTTCACAGTTCCACCAACAATGTATTAGTGTCCCAGCCCTCCCACATCCCCTCCAACATTCATCGTTATCTTTTCCCGTCATTTTCGCCAATCTGACAGGTGTGTAGTGGTATCTCAGAGTTGTCTTAATTTGCATTTCTCTGATCAATAGTGATTTGGAGCAACTTTACATATGACTAGAGATGGTTTTAATTTCATCATCTGAAAATTGTCTGTTCATATCCCTTGACCACTTATCTATTGAAGAGTGGCTTGAATTCTTATACATATGAGACAATTCTCTATATATTTTAGAAATGAGGCCTTTATCAGAACCATTAAATGTAAAGATGATTTCCCAATTAGATGCTTCCCTCCTAATCTTGTTTGCATTTGTTTTGTTTGTACAGAAACTTTTTAACTTAATATAGTCAAAATTATCCATCTGGTGTTCAATTAGG
Source organism: Myrmecobius fasciatus (assembly GCA_023553655.1). Taxonomy (NCBI): domain Eukaryota; kingdom Metazoa; phylum Chordata; class Mammalia; order Dasyuromorphia; family Myrmecobiidae; genus Myrmecobius; species Myrmecobius fasciatus. The sequence goes on from JAJPUD010008025.1 coordinate 3,867, forward strand.
AGTTCCAAGTCTTCTTTGGACATAAATTTGTTCCACCTCCACAGGTCTGAGAGATAAACTATATTACGTTCCTCTAACTTGCTTACAAAGTCCCTCTTTATATCTAGATCATGAACCCATTTAGATCTTATCTTGGTATGTGGTGTTAGGTATGGGTCAAGCCCTAATTTCTTCCACATTAGTTTCCAATTTTCCCAGCAGTTTTTGCCAAATGGAGAGTATTTATCCCAAAAGCTGTGGTCTTTGGGTTTATCGAACACTAGATTGTTAAGGTTAATGCCTAGGTTGTCCTGATAACCAATCCTGTGCCACTGATCCACTGCTCTATTTCTTATCCAGTACCAAACGGTTTTGATGACCGCTGCTTTATAATATAGTTTTAGATCTGGTACAGCAAGGCCACCTTCATCTGCCTTTTTTTTCATTAATCCCCTTGAAATCCTTGACCTTTTGTTCTTCCAAATGAACTTTGCTACTATTTTTTCTAGATCTGTAAAATAATTTCTTGGGAGTTTGATTGGTATGGCACTAAATAAGTAGATTAGTTTGGGTAGTATTGTCATTTTTATTATGTTCGCTCTGCCTACCCATGAGCACTTAATATTTTTCCAATTGATTAGGTCTGATTTTATTTGTGTGGAAAGTGTTTTGTAATTTAGTTCGTATAGTTTCTGACTTTTCCTTGGCAGATAGATTCCCAAATATTTTATCCTATCATCTGCTATTTGGAATGGAATTTCTTTTTGTATCTCCTGCTGCTGAACTTTGTTGGTAATATATAAAAATGCTGATGATTTATGTGGATTAATTTTGAATCCTGCCACTTTGCCAAAGTTGTGAATTGTTTCTAGTAGTTTTTTAGTTGAATCTCTAGGGTTCTCTAAGTATACCATCATGTCATCTGCAAAGAGTGATAATTTGGTTTCTTCATTACCTACTCTGATTCCTTTTATCTCTTTTTCTTCTCTTATTGCTAAAGCTAACATTTCTAAGACAATATTAAATAATAATGGTGACAGTGGGCAGCCTTGTTTCACTCCTGATCTTATTGGGAATGGTTTTAGTTTGTCTCCATTACATATGATGCTTGCTGATGGTTTTAAATAGATGCTACTGATTGTTTTAAGGAAAAGCCCATTTATTCCTATACTCTCTAGTGTTTTTAATAGGAAAGGGTGTTGGATTTTGTCAAAGGCTTTTTCTGCATCTATTGAGATAATCATATGGTTTTTGTTAATTTGGTTATTAATATAATTAATTATGCTGATAGTTTTCCTAATATTGAACCAGCCCTGCACCCCTGGTATAAATCCTACTTGGTCATAGTGTACTATCCTGGGGATGACTTTCTGTAATCTCATTGCTAAAATCTTATTTAAAATTTTTGCATCAATATTCATTAGGGAAATTGGTCTATAGTTTTCTTTCTCTGTTTTTACCCTACCTGGCTTAGCTATCAGCACCATATCGGTCTCATAGAAGGATTCTGGCAGTATACCTTCTGTCCCTAATTTCTCAAATAGTTTGTGTAGTATTGGAATTAATTGTTCTTTGAATGTTTGGTAGAATTCACATGTAAATCCATCTGGCCCTGGAGATTTTTTCTTAGGGAGTTGGTTAATGGCTTGTTCTATTTCTTTTTCTAATATGGGACTATTTAAATAATTTATATCCTCTTCTGTTAACCTCGGCAATCTATATTTTTGTAGATATTCCTCCATTTCATTCAGATTTTCAAACTTACTGGCATAAAGTTGGGCAAAGTAACTCCTAATTATTGCTTTAATTTCCTCTTCATTGGAGGAAAGTTCTCCCTTATCATTCTTGAGACTAACAATTTGATTTTCCTCTTTCCTTTTTCTTATCAAATTAACTAAAGGCTTATCTATTTTGTTAGTTTTTTCATAGAACCAACTCTTAGTTTTATTTATTAGCTCAATAGTTTTCTTATTTTCAATTTTATTAATTTCTCCTTTTACTTTTAGAATTTCCAATTTGGTATTTAATTGAGGGTTTTTAATTTGTTCTTTTTCTAGTTTTTTTAATAATAAGCCCAATTCATTGATCTTTTCTTTCTCTATTTTATGCAAGGAAGCATCTAGAGATATAAAATTGCCCCTTAAAACCGCTTTGGCCGTATCCCACAAATTTTGGTATGTTGTCTCCTTATTGTCATTCTCCTGGATGAAATTATTGATTGTGTCTATGATTTGCTCTTTCACCCATTCATTCTTCAAGATTAGATTATTTAATTTCCAATTAACTTTTGGTTTATTTTCTCCTGGCCTTATATTGCATGTGATTTTTATTGCATCATGATCTGAAAAGGATGCATTTACTATTTCTGCCTTTCTGCATTTGATTTTAAGGTTTTTATGCCCTAATACATGGTCAATTTTTGTATAGGTTCCATGGACTGCTGGGAAAAAAGTAAACTCTCTACTGTCTCCATTCAACTTTCTCCATAGATCTATCATACCTAACTTTTCTAACAATTGGTTTATCTCCCTAGTTTCTTTCTTGTTTATTTTGTAGTTTAATTTATCTAATTCTGAGAGAGCAAGGTTGAGATCCCCCACTAGTATCGTTTGGCTGTCTATTTCTTCTTGCATCTCTCTTAATTTCTCCCCTAGGAATTTGTGTGCTATTGTACTTGGTGCATATATATTTAGTATAGATATTGCTACATTATCTATGGTACCCTTTAATAAAATATAGTTTCCTTCCTTATCTCTTTTGATTAGATCTATCTTGGCTTTTACTTGATCTGAGATAAGGATTGCTACCCCTGCTTTTTTTTTTTGTTCACCTGAAGCATAATAGGTCCTGCTCCAGCCTTTTACCTTCATCCTATATGTGTCACTATGTTTTAGATGTGTTTCTTGTAGACAACATATTGTGGGATTCTGGTTTTTAATCCAGTCTGATATCCGCTTCCACTTTATGGGAGAGTTCGTCCCATTCACATTCACAGATAGAATAACTATTTCTTTATTTCCTGCCATCTTATTTACCCAAGTTATGTTTTCCCCTTTCCTTTCCCCTTTCTCCCTTACCCCCACCTCAGTACTTTGCTTTTGATGACTCCTCCCCCAAACAATACTCCCCTTTTCTTTCCTCTTTCTCCCTTCCCCCCTCCTCAGTACTTTGCTTTTGATGACCCTCTCCCCCAAACAATACTCTACCCTTTAGATCCCCTCCCCCTGTTTTTACTCCTTTCCCCTGATTCTTCTATTTTCCCTTCTATTAGTTTGTCCCTTACTTTTCCTCCTTTCCCTCCCACTTCCCTCTAGCAACAGACAAGTTTCTATGTGAAATCAAATGTCTGATATACACTTTTAGAGCCCAACCTGATGAGAGTAAGATTTACACAGTGCTCGTCTCCCTCCCCTCTTTCTCTCAATTATATTAGGTTTTCTTTGCCTCTTCAAGTGATTTTACCTTGTTTTTACCTCCTTTTTTTTTAGATCTTATTTTACCACTTTTTCCCTCTTTTCCCCAGTATGACAACCTTTTCCCCTCTAGTTCTTTTTCATATTATCAAAGTAATATTTAGTTAATTATACCCCCAAACTTTGAGTATCCCCCTAGTAAAAATAAAGTTCTCAAGAGTCCTTTCCTTTTTACCTTTTTATGCATCTCTTGAGTTTTGTGTTTGGGTGTCGAATTTTTTGTTCAGATCTGGTCTTTTCATTAGAAATAGTTGAAATTCACCTATATCATTGAATGACCATCTTCTTCCCTGGAGGATAATGCTCATTCTAGCTGGATAGGTTATTTTTGGCTGTAATCCAAGTTCCTTTGCCCTTCGGAATATCTGGTTCCAAGCCCTTCGATCCTTCAGTGTGGAAGCTGACAGATCCTGACAGATTCTAATTATTGATCCTCGGTATTTGAATTGTTTCTTTCTAGCTGCTAGCAGAATCTGTTCCTTGGTGCTATAGTCCTGAAATTTAGCCACGATATTCCTTGGAGTTTTAATTTTGGGGTCTCTTTCAGGAGGTGAACGGTGAATTCTTTCAATGGTGATTTTGCCCTTTGATTCTACAATCTCAGGGCAGTTTTCTTTCAGGATTTCCTGGAAGATAGTGTTTAGATTCTTTTTTTCATCATGGCTTTCAGGAAGTCCAATAATCCTTAGATTGTCTCTCCTAGATCTATTTTCTAAGTCAGTTGTTTTTCCTAGGAGATATTTCATATTTTCTTCTAATTTTTCATTTTTTTGTTTTTGTTTGACTGATTCTTCAAGTCTTAATGAGTCATTCACTTGCATATGTTCAATTCTTATTTTTAAAGTGTTGTTTTCTTCAGTTACCTTTTTAAGTTCCTTTTGTAACTGGCCAATTTGTTCACTGCACTCTTTTTCCACTTCACTAATTTTATTTTTTAATAAATTGGTGTCTTTTTCGTATCTCTTTTGCAGAGCATCATATCCTTCTTGCAAGATACCGTATCCTTCTTGCACTGATTTCAGTTTATTTTCCCATTTATCCTCCAGCTCTCTTTTGAGGTTCTTTATGCAGTCTTCCAGAAAGGCCTTTTGAAACGGGGACCAGTGATGGTCCTTGCTGTTTTTTTCTGGATTTTTGTCTAAAGAAACCTCTGTATCTGAGGTTGTTTCTTTGCCTTGATAAAAGCTGTCTATGGTGAGAGCTCTCTTTTGCTTCTTCATCATTTTTTTTTTAGACAGAGTGGATATCTCTTTAAGGTAGGGGAAAAAAAAAAACCTCGGCTGAAGATGCTTTGCCCTGGGGCACTTCGGTGAGTTGACTTAAGGTGCTGGGCCGGTGGGGGCTAGGACTAAGTCCGAATTACTCCTTAAACAAGGCAAGTCTGCCAGAACACCTGTCCCCAATCAGGGCAGAGTGTCCCGAGTGCCTCAGATAAACTCCAGGTGTTTGGAATTTGGAGTTTGGAGTTTGGAATTTCTTCCACGATGAGCTGAGCTGAGTCCCACCCTCACTTCCGGCCTGCACAGGGGTCGCCTATTTATCTCTCTGTCCGAGTCCGACTAACCTGATATGAAGTTCTCCAGAGAGCCGTGCCCAAATATTTCTGAGTTCGTTGACTTGAAGATCAGTTCAGAGGCTTATTTTATTGTTGATTTGAGAGAAGATCGGAGGAGAGGCAGAAAGTCACCTTTTCACTCCGCCATCTTGGCTCCGCCTCTTCGATTTTACATTTCTTCAGAGCCTTAAAATAAGGGTGAAAGTGAAATGAAGATGGAGACAGATAGGGAAGTAATGGAAGATGTGAGAATAAGTAACTGAGAAGATGAAGTCTCAACAGTGAAGTCCCAGAGTCCCTTGAACTTCAAAGAGATATGCATGTCAATAGTCTTTTAGCATATTATGGATTTTGTTTCAGTTTTTTAGAAATGGAAGAGGTTATTTTTTTTTGGAAGAGGTTATGAAAGATAACTCAGACTCCCCCAAAATCTACCCTATACCACACTGAACAAATGGTCATTTAGCATTTAAAAGAAAACCATATCTTCTTCCACCATGTCATATTAGTTTGCCATCATGAAAGGGGAATTGCAGCTTTTGTCACTCTGCAACTGACCAGATAATGCTCTTACCAACTAGTTGGGGACAATTGTTGCTTTATTCATTATAAGGAGCCAGCCAGCATAAGAATAATAGGATTCCCGTGTCATTACTTGGCTTTTTCAAGATTTGCAATCTTTTCCAGACAGAAAACTCCAAAAAAGTTAATCACTTCTAAGAATAAAGATCATCACCTGCTCTGCAATAACTTGTCTCAGAGAGTTGTCTGAGAGCATTGAGATAAAATGACCTGCTCAGAATAATAGCTACTCAGTCAGAGTTGGGATTTGGTCCCAGGTTTTTCTGACTTTAGACTTGGCTCCCTGTCTACTGCTTCGTGCTATCCCTCACATATTAGTTGAAAGGAAGAATAATAACCTACCTTTCCCTTTTGTAGATTAGAGAGTTACCAAGGGATTTTATTAAAGGGTTCAACAAAAGGCCTCTCTGTACAAAAAAAAAAGAAAAAGAAAAAGAAAGAAAAAAGAAAAAGAAGAGAAAATGAATCTATCTTTATGCTTCACACCCACACATTAAAGATACTTTTGATTTAAGACATTGAAGATCTCAAAATGTAAGTCTATTGTGCAGGGTAAATTATATTTAAATCATTATCACTTGCTAACACATCAATTAAGCTAATTCATTAGAGAAATAAGTACTATGCTCAGAGACTTGTGGTTGATGTTAAAGGAGACACAAAAGTAAATAACATGATTTCATCCTTCATGATGGACTAAAAGTTTAGCAAAGAGATAAATTAGCAACTATAATACAAAACAGAAGTTTGTAAGCATAAAGGATAAGTACAATTAAATACCTTTCTGGAAAAAAAAAATATTTCCAACTTCAAAGATCAAGAAGTACTTTATGGAAAAAGTGGATGAATCTTAAAGGAAATGTAGGATTTCAACAATCAATCAACTTATAAGCATTTATTATGTGATTGCTATGTGCCAGATACACTAGGAACTAGGATTCAAGTAGAAATAGTAATAATAGATGACATTTATATAGCACTTTTAGATTTGCAAAGCACTTTACTAGTATTATCTCATTTTATGCTTACAACAATTATGGGAGGTAGACACTGATTATCCCCATTTTAGAATTTTTGAAACTGAATCAGACAGAAATTAAATAATTTGACAAGGGTCACACAACTATAAGTGTCTGAGGCTAGTTTTAAGCTCATTGATGAAATGAGTTCCTGACTAAAGGTCCTGTGTTTTATCCATTCTACCATCTTGCTCTCTCTAAATGGTTAGGAAGAAGCACTGTAGGAACAAAGAACAAAGAAAGAAAGAAGTACAGAGCTGGGAAAGAGGAGTCTGAAGTTTGACTTTGCCTCTTTACTACCTGTGTGATTTTAGACAAGTCATTTAACTTCTAACTTTTGTCATTTGTAAAATGAAGGAGTTGTTAGATACAGTTAGGTCCCTTCCAGCTCTAAATTTCAGATCCTATGATCCTATATAGGGTCAAGTAATGGAAACTAACAAATGTTAGTAAAATATGAGGAAGAAAAAGAAAACTTCTTAGAAGAATGCTCAGGGATTTAAACTTTGTTTTTTATTTCAAACAAATGTTCAAAGAAACATTGAGCAATTTTTCTTCCTTAGAATTGTTCTGAATGTGGGGGTCCATTTCCAGGAGTCTTTAGTACAAATAATGAAGATGTGGGAAGAAGAGAAGTCTCCTATGATCTGGATTGTTGTCTCTCTAAAAGGTCAGTTGGACAATAGAATAGCCCTAGTGACTTTTATAACTTCTGAAAGTATGAAACTTTTAATATTTTCTTTTTTCTTCTTTTTTGGTTTGTCCCTGTTGGAATGTCAGGACATAGTTTGTTGAAACTGTTCTCATAAGAATGAACAGTTTGAGCTAACAAGGAAGCTTCATAATTGCAGTTGGGGGCTAATTTTTTCTCTGCTGAATTAAGTAGCAAGAACACAGTATCTACAGATTTATTTGTCTACTTAGAAATATGGGAAGCAGAAAAAATAAAAATATGAAAGGTAAAAACAGAAGAAAAGAAGATAAGAACAAGGCAAAACAAGAAAGCAAGATTAGAGAAAGCTGACAGATGTGTCCATCTGAAGAAAAATTAAAAAGAAAAGGCTCATCAGCCGAGACTATTGCAAGTATGCATTTCAAATTATTTAATGTAGAGGTTGAATTAAAAATGAAATTTAATTATGCACAATTGTTCCCCACTAAAATCAACTGAGAAAGCTCCTCCTGGGACACTTTCCCTAGAGGCCTCCCTTATGCTCAAGTCTCTCTTAGCCATGTTGTCAGCCTTGTACCTCAAGCCACATCAATCAGGTAGAAGGGAAAGGAGAACTCCATGGGAAGGAGACACCTTTGGCTGAGGTTTTTCACACTAACATTCTAATTAGAACCCTGGGGACATTCTAATTAGAACCCTGGGGCTAATTTTTCAAGTTTGGCCCAAAGCTAACACATTTAATCCCTTTAATTCAGAACCTTCTTCTAGATTGGCAAAAACATCTTTTATTAGCTACCTTTCTGCATTCTCATAGCTAAACAATTTAGTCTTCCTCTCCTCACTATACCTTAAAAATTCCTATCCCCTTGTTTATTATAGTTTGTCCTTAAAGTCCTTTTTGTCCTTCTCAAAAAAAATCTATGACATCAGGAAAGTGATATCTTGAGTTATGAATGAATTGAATTTAAGTGAGGGAAGGCTGTGTAAAATCACCAACTTCACTCTCTCCTCCAGAACAATTTGGGTCCAATGGTAAGATATAAATCAGGGTGACCGAAGATGGCATTTACTGCAGTAAGAGATCTTGGCCTTTTTAAGTTAAGGTCTCTCCCAAATCTCAGTTTGACTGGGGCAACACCCAAGCAGTGATTAAGTCTAGGTAAGGGATGAGGCAAAGAATGGCATCTTTTACCTAGTTTAATAAAAATCAATTTGAAAGAGAAAAATGCTCTGGCTTTTTGCCAAAACAGAAACAATTGCTGTTTACACTAACTCTGAACATTTGGCAAGTGTTTACAAGGTGGTCAGAAAAAGCAAACATTTATTCATCTTTTGTGTATACCCAAATATTTTCCATTCTTTTCCTGATGAAAAGTTAATTTCTTCCTAAAGTCACCTTTATGTATCTCTTAACAACTATCTCCAGGGCTGGTCAGGAAAAGACCAGAAAGATGATAGAATAGAAGGAATTCCTATTCCAGCTCTATCACAATGATAGAAATATTGAACAAGAGCAAGAGTACAAGTAGAAATTAGGAAATTCAGAACTGACCATGTTCTCTCACACTGCTCTGTAAAGACAGGGCAAATGCCTCTCCAGGGATTTCCTTTTGTCACTATCACTCAGCAACTGAGTGATCCTCCACTGAAGGTCATTCCTTGAAGTTTAATTACTCTGTCCAGATCCTTGTTGTCAGTCAATCAATCAATAAACACTAAGTGCCAGGCACACTACATTCCAGGCACTGTGCTAAGCTTATTATCAGTCACACTTTATCTTGGTTTAGAATCTTCCTTTCCACTCCAGTCTCGGAGCTCATTCTTGCATACATCTATATTCATACTGATCAACTTTTGAACAATCTGGATTTCCAATTCATCAGCATTGTGTGGGATAATGTTATCTATGTCTCAAAATGACTACTCAGAGATCTCTCAAAATGAAGATTAGAAGTTTAATCAGAATCTTGAAAGAAGAGGGCGATCTATCTGAGTGCTCAAAGAAAGGAGGCCAATTTACAGAAGTAGATAACAGGATTATATAGTCGAGATTACAGAAACACCCCTTCCTTTAATCTTTAAAGTCATTGGCCAACTCAATATTTGTCTTTGGTATGCAGGTGGACCTTTGTGGCACCAGGGTCTTAGTTAAGCAATAAATGTTTCCAATACCTTTGCTGGGTATTATTAAGAAAAGCATCGATTAAACAAGAGGGTTAAATATTCCTAAACTATTAAACCATTCATCAAGGTGATCTGGTCTGTTTTCAGGTATTACCTCTTATGAGAAGCAGTTGAGCAAAGAGATCAAAAGGGTTATCTCAAACATTTCTGCTGGAAGAGCAATCTTGCACTTCTTCCAGAGCTCAATAATTAATCAGAGCCTGAACTACCCAAAATCATTATTCTGAGAAATCCTCAGTTTCCCATTTCATTCAGCATCCTCAGTTGTCATGCCCTCCTTCTCTACTCTACATAACCGGCCCTCAGCAAATGGTCATGCTTATGAGCATCAGCCAAAATATCCAGTTTCCAAGATCTCAAAGTCAGAAAATTGCTTCTCTGATCACAATCTTCAGCCTTTCTACCTATCATTCTTAATAATTATAGATGTAGGGTCAGCTAGGTGGCACAGTGGATAGAACATCAGTCCTGAAGTCAGGAGGACCTGAGTTCAAATCTGGTCTCAGACACTCAACACTTCCTAGCTGTGTGACCCTGAGCAAGTCACTTAACCCCAAATGCCTCAGCAAAAAATAAATAAGCAATTATAGATGTAATTTATATAATTCTTCAAGGTTTACAATGAACTTCATATGTAATATATCATTTGATCCTCAACAATTCTGTGATATAGATACTAACACTGTTACTATTATTATCCTCAGTTTAGAGAGGAGCAAACAAGAAAGCGATTGTCTTCTCATGTCCAGCAGCTAATATCAGAATCAAAATATGAATGAAGTTTTTCTTAATTCCAGTGTTCTAGCTTTTTCTGCAAACATTATTGGGTTTCTCCTTTACTTAAAAAAGAAAAACAAGCAGTGGATAGAGCACCAGCCCTGAAGTCAGGAAGACCTGAGTTCAAATGTGATCTCAGGCACTTAACACTTCCTAGCTGTGTGACCCCAGTTGCCTCAGAAAAAAAAACAAAAACAAAAAGAAAAGGAAAAAAAAGAAAAGAAAAACGAACACTTTCACTTGACATTAGTCAGCCTAGATCTCTTCCTTTTCAACAGAAAGAGTAATCTGTATATTGCCTCTTTGTTCTCATCCATTCACTCTTTCCCTCTTTGCAACTTCTAGAGGGGAAAATGAGACAAGTGTCTTTCCATAGCCCTCCCTCCCTTAAATTCAATTCATTTGCATGGCATAGTTCTCTCCAAGAACAAAGGACAAACAATGATAACTTCCCATTCCATACTCAACTTAAATTACACTTTCAAAGATCAACAAAAATGTTTAAATTGTTAAATCTGATGGCTTCCTTTCTCAATCCTTATCTTCAGTTACCTTTCAGCATGCTGTATTTAACACTATTTATTTTTCATTTCTGGATATTCTCTCCTCTACTGACTTTTTGATGTTACCGTCTCTTAGCTTCCCTCCTACTTGTCCATGTTCTTGAGACAATTTTGCTAGTTTATTATCTTTCCCCTGCCAATTGAATATGTGTTCCATCAACTCTTACCTTGGCTCTGTTCTCTTATATCTCTACTTTCTATTCCTTTGCAAATAATCTGCTTCTATAGGTTGCCATCATTTGTATGTAGAACCCAAATCTACACACCCAGTCCTACATCTCAACTGCATTTGGATATAGATACTTAGGTATTACACCTCTGCTTTTAACTTCACATGCCTGAATCTGAATTTAGCAATTTCTTCTATAAACCAAGTCCTCCTCTTTATTTTTCTTTTAGTTTAAAAAAATTATTTTAATTGATAGCTTTTGTTTTTACAATTCCAAGATTTCTTCCTATAATCTTTCCCTCTTCCTCTCTCAGACAGCCATCCTTTAAAACTAATTAATTTTTTTAAGTTTACTATTCTTTTTTTCCCTTTTAAATGTTTTTTTCTTCAATTACATGTAAAGGCAATTTTTAACATTCATTTTTACATAAAATTTTAAATTTTAAATTTCTTCCTCCTCTCCCTTCTCCCCAAGATAGAAAGCAATTTGATATAGGTTATATATGTGCAATCATATCAAACATATTTCCACATTAGTCACATTGTATAAGAAGAAACAAAACAAAAGGGGAAAACTATGAAAAAATAAAAAATGATAATCTGCTTCAATCTGCATTCAGACTCCATCAGTTCTTTCTCTGGATGTAGACAGCATTTTCAATCATGAGTCTTTTGTTATTGTCTTAGATCATTTGTTTGTTGAGAAGAGCTAAGTCAGTCATAGCTGATCATTATATAATATTTCTATTACTGTGTACAATGTTCTCCTGATGATGCTCACTTCACTTTGTATCAATTCGTCTAACTGTACAAGTGGTTTTTTTTTCTGTAGTCCACCTGTTCATTATTTCTTATAACACAATAGTATTCTATTATATTCACATACCACAACTTATTCAACCATTCTCCAATTAATGGGCATCTTCCCAATTTCCAATTCTTTGCTACCACCAAAAGAACTGTTATAAATATTTTTGCACATGTAGATCCTTTTCCCCTTTTTATGATCTCTTTGAAATTTAAACCTGGTTGTGGATTGCTGGATCAAAGAATATGTACATTTTGTTTGCCCTTGGGGCATAGTTACAAATTGCTCTCCAGAATTGCTGGATCAGTTCATAATTCTATCAACAATCCTTGTTTATTTTGAGGTCACTACCTTTCTTCCCACCTCCCCTCATCAGTTGCCAAGTTCTCTACTTGAATAACATTTTTATAAACCTCTTTCTCTCCACTTAGACTGAAACTACCCTAATTCAGAGTCCTATTACTCTGAATTTTGACTATTTTAATTGATTTTCTAGCTTTTCTCCATTTTGTCTTTCAATTTAAATTTGTATGAATTTGTATACATACATGTGTATATATGTACACACATGTACATGTGTGTATATGTATGTGTGTGTAAAATAAGCTTTTTGCATGTTAGGAAATATGCTAAAAGATCAAAGAAAAACAATAATATCTGCCTTCAAGGAGACTGCACTTTATGGGAGAAGAACAACAAAGAGACAGATAAAAAAAAAAAAATCCACAATATATACATAGTAATTTTAGTAGAATGGGAGGGCCCTAACTTCTAGATGTATTAGGATAGTCCTCCTCTAGGAGATTCTGTCTGAATTGAGACTTGAAGGAAACTAGGAATCAGAGATGGAGGCAAACAATATTCCAGGAATGAAGGATGTAGGAAACTGGAAGCAATAGAAAATCAAATTAGAAAAGTAGGTTGGAAACAGATTGTGAGAGTATTTAAATGTGAAAGACAGGAAGTTCTATTTTGTCCTATATGGGGCTATATGGAGCAACTGAAGCTTCTAGACCAGGGAGTGACATGGTTAAATTTGTGGTTTAGTGATATTAATAGAGAAATATGTAGAAGATTCATTGAAGAAAGGAGAGACTAGAATCAAGATGATCACTTAGGAAATACTTGCAATATTCTGAGCAAAATGTGATATTAGCCTGAACTATAGTTGCAGTTAAGAGAATAGTATGATAGAGTAAAGAGAAGGCATTATCATGTATCATAAAAATATTAGAACTTACATACTTGGGCAGAGTATGGTCCATCTAATCCAATATTCTTTTTACTGATAGAGTCACTAAGCAATGGTTTGGGGAAGAACCATTTTTTTCTTTAACATATCAACCTTTAAAAACTAGAATTTAGGCTGAAACATCCTAGTTTATCTTGGTAAATCCATTATACACGAATGTATCTTTAGTTTCATGAAACTATTTTTATTTTTATATTTTGGTACCTATTTATTTCCAAACAAAAGAAGCATTTCCTATCTCTTATGAAGGACTCCAGATGCTCTTTTTTGCAGATGGTGCCATGCTAATTCCATCAATCTCTATAACAATATAAAGGCTATTCAGTGACATGAACAATATTGTGAATAAGAGGGTCAAACCATCCATAGTGTAAAAACAAAGTAAATGAATAAAGCATATTGGCTGAACTATGACATGCAACTAGATAGCTGGATGGACAGTTTATCAAATTAGTCTATCAATATGTATTACTTGAATAAGTGCCTTAGATGGACAATATACTTGGTCTACAATTGAGTAGGAGGGGGACATTGAATTGGATTAGAATTAGAAAATTGCACAATGCTTTCAATACTCCCAAAGTGCTTGCTATTGGCATAAGGCCATCTTGTTAACAGCAGTATCATGAAATGCTATTCTTTTGAAATAATTAAAATAATAAATAACCCAAATATCAAGGCAAATGTGTAAAGGGGGTGTAGATATATTATGACATGTGACCATCATGAATTTGCAATTGAAAACTGGCATGACAGCCCATACTGCAGACATTTATCACAAAGAAAAGGAATTAGGTCAGTCACATGGGAGAAATGAGAGATAACAAATGGAGGGGATAAGCATTGCATTAGCAAGAAGTATCATAACACCTGGGAGACATCATCAACAAATGATTTATAGGAAAGCATAGATGATAATCATGCATGATAAGGTATCAGCAAGGGGCATATAACTAGTATAATATGCAGGAAAGAGCATGGAATTTGGGATCCAAGTTGCTAGGTTCAAATTCCAGTTTGGAAGCTTACCAAATATGACAAATCTTTGGTTCTCTTCATTTGCAAAATGCAAGGATCAGACTAAAACACATTTATAATTTCTACCAGCTCCAAATCCAGTCCTATAGTAATCATATACAGCAAGTAGTAGAAGAAGTAATAACATTGATGAAATTATGGATCTCCAAATATCAAAGCAGAAAAGTATTATGCCTTGGGAAAATGAGTTTCTTAAGTTTATTCCATAAAGACATAATACAATGAGCAATGTAGATGGAGTTAGAAAACCTATATTTGAGTTGTGATTTTGCCATTAACTTGCTATATGACACTGGGGAAATTGATTTAACCTAGGTATCAGAATCCTCATTTGAAAAATAGAGACAATAACATACTAACTACATCACAGAATTATTGTTATGATTAAATAAGAAGAGTGTGAAAAGCCCTTTGTAAACCACAACTGAAGATATTGAGATATTTAGATGGCTTCTTGATGTCAATGACAGGGGTACTTTCTCCATCTGTTTAGACTGAAGTACCATCTTTTCATCCTATATGACTATTGTCATGTCCAAAAAATCCCCAGAGAAACCCAATGTTTAAGAAATTATTTAGCTTTTTTTATGCGTCTTTGCAGAAATTGAACTGTTCATCTATTACCTCCTGTTACTAGTATACCTCTTTTTCTGATCATACATACCCCAGCTGATACTTTTTATGTCATTTCTTGAGTATAAAACATGGGCTGTGTGCAGCTCAATGTGGTTAATATGTTTCAATCTGCATATATACATATATATATCTTGCCTTCTATGCTACCTATAATTTTGATTGTTTGAAATTATGTTCTATGATTTAGTTCTAAGATATTACAGGGAGAATGTTAGTCTTAAAGAGATGGAATTGTGTAGAGATAAGAAAGTCAGCATATAACTTGGTGATTGCTGATATCTTCTTGGTCACCATTTTGGGGCAGTTTCCAAAGTTTTGGGATCTTCATTTTCCTTACCTTTGGGATCTTTCACTTTCACAATTATCCCCTTAATGTCTTCTAAACTATGTCAACTTGAGATCTCCTCAATCTATACTAGTTCTGATTTAGCTGCTCTTCCCAGTGTCATCCTCTTAAATCCCATTTCCATTTACTCTCATAGAATATTAGGAACTGAGAGTCTGAAGAGTATAATTCTACTAACTGTGATGGTGAAAATAGGCCACTATAGAAACAGTGGAAAATCTGTCACAGTTACATTTCTGTCTATTTTTCATCTTCCATCTTTTTTTTCTCTAGTGTTCTCAGAATAACCTTAACTAGCTGGGTTTCATGGCAAACTTTCCATAGGTTTATTTCTTTTCCTGTGCCTACCATTGCATTGAAGTCACTGAGTAACAAAAGATCACAGATTTAAAACTGTAAGGGATCTCAGTTTCTATCTGGTTCAACTACTTCACTTTAACAAAAAGTAGCTGAAGTCCCCAGCAGTCACATAACATGTTTGAGGTCAACAGGAAGGAATAGTTGATTTTTGAACTAAAGTTATCTGCCTCTAAATCCAGTGCTCTTTCCACTATACCATGCTGTTTATCACAACCATTGCCAAATTCTTAATAAAATCTCTCTGCCCCAAAATCTTTCTCTCTTCCCCTTCTCTATTTCTCTGTATGCCTGTTTCTGTCTCTGTCTCTCTGTCTCTGTCTCTCTCTCTCTCTGTCTCTGTCTCTGTCTCTGTCTTTCTCTCTCTCTCATTCCCTTGCTCTATACTCTCCCCTTTTAACTTTGAAACTAGCTTTAAATGTATTTCCTTAGATAAAGACTACAAGTGGAGAGAGAGGTTGTCTTTGGCTGACAGTAGATGTACTCCATCATAGATTAGAGTGAAAGAAAAGATATTAGGAATGAGGGTTTTGCAGTTTAGAGTATGGAAGAAGAGGGTACTCACAAATGATAGCTTCTCTTTTCTCAGTAAAGTAGGAGGTCAGGTCACAAAGTTTTCTCCTTTTTGTAAGAGCACATGACATTTTCAAGGGATTTATTAAGTAAAAAATAATAGACTAAGATTCACTCAAGCACCTAACTTTCTTTGGAGAAAAAATTAATTTTGACTTGTTTTTCCTTAAAAGGTTTATTATGCTTTTAAAAGTCATGTCTCAGGGCAACTAGATGGCACTGTGAATAGAGCACCGGTCCCGAGTTCAAATCTGACCACAGACACTTAATACTTCCTAGCTGTGTGACCCTGAGAAAGCCACCTAACCTCAATAGCCTCAGCAAAAATAATAATAATTCTAATAATAATTTTAAAAAATAAAATTCATATCTCCATCCTTTTCAGCTGTCCATTTAGCTAAGGAGCCAGCCCCTAGGAATCAAGAATAAAAGGGCATAAACTCCTTTAACACATTTTAAGTTTCATAAATAATTGAGGTGCAAGTTGCTAGGCTATAGATGAATTCCATTTCATCTTATCCCATTATAATATAATTTCAGCTTGTTTCACTGTTATTATTTTTTGCTTCTTTCTAATCCTAAGAGCCTGAGTTACAATATTTAGTTGTAACTATTTTAAGAAAATGATTTAAGTCTTTTATTTTTGTTATTTCTTGATACATATTTGAACAGGGGGAAAATGTTTATAACATTACCCTTAAATATCCTAAGAATTCCAAAGAGGAGAAAAAGTGATGGGTTTGATTCCTGTTTTCCTGCTTCTAAGACTTCTCTTGGATTCAGTTCACCTCAAGAGATAGAGAATTCCCAGCAGAGCAGCTGGGAAGTGGGTGGAAGTAGTGATATTAAGGTGTCTTCTCTATTAGAATGTAAATTCAGTATGAGGACTTTCTTTCCTCTGTATTTATGTTCCATGGGCTTAACAAAGTGCATGGCAATAGTAACTACTTAATAAATATTTTCTCATTTATGCAACTCACAGATTTCTTTAGATAATTTTATAGTTAAGAACTGACACCTTCATTTCCCACCAGCTGTGCTCCTTGGTTTTGACTCCACCATTATTATACTCCCTCAGGATAAACTCATCACTAGGAAACTCATCATCATGGAGATTGCTTCAGCTGTGGTACTCACACCTCATCAGTATCCTAAGTTGATTTTTCCCTTCTGATTGGAGAATGGTTGGAAAGCAGAGTAAAAAAAAAAACTCCTCCTAAAGCTTTCCTTTATAGAGGACTCAGAAGTTGTAGCCAACATTTCACTTCCTACCAGTTCTTTTTTTTTTTTTTTTGGTCTTCTTTAATGCTCCATTCATCATTTTCATGGTTCTCCCTCCAGATAAAAGCTCCCTTCCACAGTCACTTTTCTATATTATCATTTCTTTCTATTAAAACATAAGCTCCTTGAGGGCAAGAACTGTCTCTCTTTGTATCCCCAACATTTAGTGCAATGCTTAGCAGATAGTAGGCATTTAAAAAATATTTTTCATGAATTAATTGATTTCACTGCTCATATTATAATGCTTTATTTTTGGCTATTTGGCATTAAGGAGAATTCAGGAAAAGCTTCTCTAATTATACGGAATTTAAGCTGGAACTAGAAGGAAGCCTGAAAAGCCAGGAGGAAGAGATAAGGAGGGAGAACATTCCAAGCATAAGGGATAGCCAGTGAAAATGTCTGGAGTCTAGAAATGGAGTTGCAAATTCTCCAGTTGCAATTCCAGTGCTATTTCTTCTATAATATGCTATCTCTCCCATTGCATTATTATACACAAATAGATACATAGATGTATGCATATGTAAATGTATGTATACACATTCACATAAATTTTGCTCTTATTGAGTTATTTCAGCCATTTATGACTTTGTGACCACATTTGGAATGTTCTTGCAAAGGTACTGGAGTGGTTTGCCATTTCCTTCTCCTGCTCATTTTACAGTTGAGGAAACTGAGGCAAACAAGGTTAAGTGAATTGGCCAGGGTCACACAACTAGTAAGTGTGAACTTGAGAAGAATAGTCTTCTTGACTCTAGGACAGAGACAGAGAGAAGAGAAGGCAAAGGGGGGAATGGCAAAGAAGGCAGAGGGCAATGGGAGGAAGGGAAAGAGACAGAGGAGAAGAGGAAAGGGTAAGGGGGAAGGGGAGAGAGAGGGAGGGAGAAGGGGAGAGGAGAAGGGGAGAGAACACATTTCATTAAACCCTTACCTGAAATCATTTTAGTTTAATAGCAAATGCTAGTGTATATGTTTGTGTTGTGTTTGTGTGACATACATGCAACTTAAAGCCACCTCCACACTAGGATGTCATTCTAAGTAGGAGCTTTCCTCTTTCTAGAGAAGTGACTGTACATTCAAAATATTATAGATTCACAGTGTCATTGCAGTGAAAAACCTCAATGCATAGATACAAATCAAATGTTGGTTTTCCAACTAATAGGCAAACATGAATTTTCTTGGGGAATAGCCAACATGACTTTACAAAGAATAAATCCTGCCAAACAAATTTAATTTTTCTTTCTTTGACAGATTGACAAGAGGGAAGTGGTAGATGTAATATATCCAGACTTCACTAAGGCCTTTGATTCCATTTCACATGACATTTTTCTTTCATAAGCTAGTAATGCATGGTTTGGATCACACTACTGTCAAGCAAAGGCATAAGTGTTTGGAAAGTGGCAATCAAAAAAGGACTAGTAGTGACTCTATGCCCTATGTGGTCTGCGGCTACTGGTCTTGTAGTCAGGGTTATCTATTGGGTACTGAAATTGAGAGCAAATTCAATAACTTGACACTAATCAGTCTGAGGGGATTGATGACATCTTGGGAAATCAGATGAAGAATATAGTGATCTTGTTAAAGTGGTGGGGACGCATTTAAGAAAATGAGAAAGTGGAACTTCTTAGCCACAACATAAGTCAAAGAGGTTATAGAAGAACTGATGGGGAAGGAAGAGGGACACAATATGTGACACATTTCAGAATAGTACTGGTTGTGTTCTTATTTTCCACCTTTTTTGGAAGGAAGCAGATTGGATTACTTTTGCTTCTTTGTTCCTTGTCAAGACCTGTGGATATGAGATGGATATTCATTTGACTCATGGAAATCAATTCATCTCTAACTTTTTAATCTTAGAAAACTGCCTGGATACCAAGAGGTTAACTGAGATGACTAGAGTCATATCGCCAGTACGTGTCAGAAACAGGACTTGAATCTCTATCTTGCTTACCCCAAGGACAGCTCTGTATACATGATGCTACAATCTGTGGTTCCTTAATCACTAAATTCTCTAATATACTAAATTATAATCAGTTCTGCTAAAATGCTTAAAATTGAGAATTTATCCAACCAATGGATATATTGGGGAATAATCTGGAAATAAAGTCATTGTTTCTGAAAGATTTCACTCACAAAAACCAATGAATTCAGAAAATTGCCCCCAGCTGCAGAAGACAGAAAAATAATACTCATTTACGTGTGGTATTACCACTTTCTGCTTGATTTCAGCTGACCTCTTTCCACTTCACAATAACTCAAGCTGCAACCCTTCCAAGATCCACTTCTATCAGCTTCTCCAGGTCTTCTTCAAGGTAATGTGCCACATTTAGCCATATTGATTGTATGTTTTCTGAAGGAGTAAGAGTTGTTGTCAGAGTAGGGCTAGCTTGGACAAAAATCGTACTATATCTACTCCCAAATTTTCCACCACAGCCAAGAATGAGAGTCCCAGCCCCCAGTCCCTGAGTTGCAATGAGCCCATCAAGATTTTCTTCCTGCCAGTAAGAGCTGTCAACTTTGCCAGTCTGGCCATGGGAATTGGAACTTAGGTCCAGTAATAACTAAAACTGTAGATACTGCCATTATTTATTATAGTATTTGTGTATTTCTTAACCATTTTACATTTATAAACCTGTAATATCATTTTAAAATTAAGAGATTTTTTTTTGAGTGTGTCTACATAACCTTGATGAAGTTTTTGAGAGTTGTGCTCCAGGCCCCATTAAGCCCTTTGGTGATCTTTATTGCATGATTTTGCACAGAGAGGTGATTTTTAATTGTGCATATGTTGTGTTACAAATTGTACTTAGCAGGTCTTGCTTGTAGAGTAGAGGTATGGCAAAAATGGTGGTATAGAGAAGCAGGCATTAGAGAGAAGAAATTATTAACACACTGATATCTAATTTTTCTTAGGCTAGGTGTGTGACCTGTTTTTGCACCCTCCATAAAGTGTTTATTGGATCCCTAGTCTGAATGGCATATACTGGGTCAGTAATAAAAAGATGTGCTTGTCCAAAACACAGGCTGGTTATAAGTACTCTTGTTACCTAGACACTTCCCTAGGCTATATTCCTATGTAGCCACAGAATGAGGTGAAAATTGAACCAATTACCTGGATAACGAATCTACAAACTACCTTCGCCTGAAGTATAGAAATAAATGAGGGGAAAATGGTTTGGGCTTGGTTAAGGGTTAAGTTATTCCAGTAATTACCTCAATACTCCCTTTACTATGGATATGTAGACTCAAGCTTCAAGTCTGCAGGAGTGGGAATATCCACCTAAAGGCTATTTGTATGCTTTGGCATTTGAAGAATCTTCAAAAGTTTAATTCAAACCTGTTTAAAGAAAAGCTGCTTTCTAGCTTCTTTTCTTTTGAAGAAATAACATTGCAACTGGCATTACCCAAGAAAGATGAGAATCTTCCTTTTGGGCTAAGCCTGCTTTCTTTATTCTTGCTTCTGATATGATTTCTGTTTTTGATGTCTCAGGGTTAGGGATGAAAAGAATTTTGGATTTAGTTAAGTGAGTCACCAGCATCTACCTTCTTAGAGTCTCAGAGGCAACCCACTGTGTGACTGATTAGATAGGAGCAAACAAAGGAAAACAAGACGGGCATTGTGTCCTATTCAGGAATCAGCTGCTCCTGGATGGGGGATTTGAGCGTCACTTGGCCCCACTGCTTACAAAGCAGTTGTCATTTTATTTATTTTTTATAACCGGTTCCCAAATCAAGAAGGGGGGGAAATGAGCAACCCCTCCCCCAACACTGCAGCACATCTCTCTGGGATGGAGTAAACAATGAACACACTGCAGAGACTTAAGCAATAATGAATATTACCCAACTGGGTAAGCAAATCCTGTCCCTCCTTTCTTCCACCACTGTTCCCCCCACACACTACCACCTCCTCCTTTAAATTATAATTTCTTCTTATATCATTTCATTCTTTCAGCCTTTATATCATTTTATGGTTTACTCTGAGATAAGGGGAGCCTTTTTGTAAAACTAGGAGACATGTATGAGATCAGCTTCTGTATTTTTACTTATCTAGTGAATTGTTTATGATATTCCTCATAAAAGGATATTGTCATCAGCTCACAAAGAATTCCACCAGGTATACAGAATCATGGTTATCAATTGACATTGCCCTCTCTGAAAATGTCCCATAAATCCCCAGTGTGTGCAAATAAAATGATTCAATGAAGGCACAAATAGAAGAAAACGTCTGTCTTTTCTCAGGTGCTTGGGAAAAATATGTGTAACTTTTGTACAGTCTAAGCAGATATATAATATAAAATCAGATGCAATCAGTTTAGTTTCTAAGACCCACTTTCTCTTTGATTCTACATCTTGAGTTCCCAGAAGAAGCTGCTTACTTTTTTAAGAAAATCACCCTTTTTTAAAATATCAACAAGTGTTGATTCATAATTGTTTTATATCTGCATAAATATATACCCTTTTTTGGAAAAGAAACTCACTAATTCCCATTACTAAGGTTGCCTCAGGTTAGTAATATCAGAGGCAAGATTTGAATTCATATCTTCCCAATCCCCACTGTATCATACTGCTTCTCAAGTTTTGTATATATGAATATATGTGTATATACACATGTACATATAACATATAGATAAGTTATGGTAGAGGAAAACAGAATTACTTATATGTATATATACAGAGTATATGTGTATGTGTATGTATAGCACCATAATAGTTTTAATAGAACTATAGAAAGGCAGAATAGAAAGATTTTACATATATATACACACACATGCATGATTATATATTACATAAGACAATAATTTATAGTTCTTTTTATTTTAAAAAGGCATTTTATATGATAGAGCAAAGGATCTATATCATATTCCGAATTCAAGTCCTGAAGACTGTGTGACTCTGGACAAGTCATTTAGCCTCTCAGTAGAATAGTTCTCCATCTGCATTGGAAGAGTGAGTTTTCTGGCAGTATGTTTCTTATACCAGCAAATAATAATAATGATAAATATAACTAGCTTTTATAAAGCATTTTAAAGTGCTTTACAGATATTATTTCTTTATCCACACAGAAACCTTGCAAGGCAGATACTATTCTTACCACCATTTTATAGATGAAAAAACTGAGGCACATAGTGGTTAAGTAACCTGCCTCGGTCACATACTAAGTGCTTATGGCTAGATTTGAACTCAGGTATTCCTGACCCTAGGTCCAATACTTTATCTACTGTGCCATTCATTGACTAATCTAGTCCAGAAAATAAATAAACCTCAGCAAACATGAAAATTTAGCTATTCAAATGTGCAGTCATAAAAGCCAGGAAGTTTTACAAAGACTTTCAAGACACTCATTGTTTTGTTCCTTTACTTCATCAGAAGAAATGCTGCTATTGTGTTGCTAATTAAAAAAAATTTATATGGCTAGATTGGTACAGGAACATTTTCTATCTCCTCAAAACATTTTTCTCCCAGTTGTGTAATCATTTTTGATCCAAATAATTGAGTAAATGACTCCAAGTGCATAACAGCATATACTATTGTATGGAAACAAATTTTACCAATGAAAACTTTCATTTAAAGAAAAATACCAAATCTTTTACATGTCATAGGCTCTTGTACATACTTTAGTTTGTACATTATATTACATATACATGTATTATATGAGGTATATGTATATATTATGTATATATATATAGTATCCAATCTTAAAATTGGTCAGTTAATCGCAGCATTAGAAAAAGCAATAAGCTGAAATCAAAATAACATAAGTAAAATATTACCTTTAAGAGAGCTGATATCAATATTCTATTAGTCACTGAAGCAAATGTAAGACATTGTCTATGTATGCAGCCAATGTGTCCATTTTCTAAAAGTGTTGGCATTAGCTGCAGTTGGGACTTTACTTGAAACAAATAATCCTGAAGAAAAACAGCTGGTAGAACCGTGGTAATATCATTTAAATATGTGCCTGCTTGGAATGGAAATAAATAACACATTGAATCCTTTGTGTTCTAAGAACTAGAGTTCTTAGTCAAAGATGAGGAAAGAACAGGAGGAGATTTGGAAATCTTTTCATTTTTGAAAATGGACCTTTCAAAACAATTCAATGTAGCTTAATAGACCCAGAAAGTACATTCTTGCCTTCAAATACTCAGATTTCTAACCCATTATCTCTTACTTGGAAGACAGAGGCACATTAGAATGAGTTTCTTCTTTTCTCTTTTTCATAAAAGCAGAACAACTTGTTACTTTAAAAAAAAATCATTTAGTTAAAAAAAGGATTAACCAGTTATTTGATATTAAATGGACAAAATATCATGAAACTTTTTTTTTCTGATTTCTTATTAAATTGTGTTGGTGCTGAATGTAGTTACAATCTGATGTTGAGGGAGAGAGGAAATGGGAGAAGGGGAGGAAGTTGGAGAAAGGGAGGGAGAAGGAGAGAGAGAATTATTTTAAAGAAAAGGACACCTCATCCTTCTTCAATAGAGTATACTGACAGCTCTGCATCATCTGCATTTCTGGCAGAATCAGCACATCCTTTACTCCCACAGGTCAGAACACCATGTGCTGATGCTAAATGACAGCAACAAAAGTCATTCATTCTACCACCTCAGCAACAGAGGACTACAGGGTATATAATACTTGTCTCCTCCCTCACAGGGATAGGGCAAGGCTTAATTAATGATTGCAAAACACTTGGAGGTCTACATATAAAAGTTGCTATATAATTGTAAAGGATTGTGGTGAGGCAGAAATGGTATTAAAAATTTATTGGGGAAGGAAAGGGATTTAACAGGTGAGTTTTATGTTTTACTTTGAAAATGACACCAGAGAGAAATGAACTGGCTTTCTAAGTACCAGAGGAAAAGAAGGGGGTGAACTTAAGAAAAGGTTCTCTATAAACCCCAAAGTATTATTATTTTAGTTTTATAGCTTAGATTAATCTAATTTTAATACACAATAACAATAACCAGAACTATTCAAGTACACTATAATCATTTGTTATTGAGATTAAAAATCTCCCAGTAATATGATAGTTATCTGTCTTTTGAAATGTCACTAGTGTATAATGAATTCCAAGTTCCTTAGATGTTTAACAAGAATACCTCAGCCACTAAGATATTAATTGGATTTTCTTTGATGCTCCTCAGTTTCCAGTAGGTTTCAGTTTCTGTCAGAATCACATACTTGTTTATCTTATTTGCATTTGTTCTAAAACAGCTTTTGCATCGTACAGCAGCAATATACACATTATATTGTCATTAAAATTTTCTCACAACATTTGGGCAGAATTTCCTTCCATACAAAATAATTTGTTGACTTTTTTTAAAAATCACAACATATTTGTGGGTTCATGGGGTCAAATCCTTTGCCTTTGAAGACCAGTCATATATGCAAAGAATAAGCAGTAATTTTATAGCTATCTAGCAGGAGTCTCAGCAAACAAAGAACACCAATTCTAGCTGCATTCTCTAATGTCTTGTCACTTAATGCCACCATTTGTGGCAATTTGTGGCATTAGGCTCAAATCCTCCTTCATACTAATTAGCTTTACCTTTCAGGGAAACTGAAACCTGCTGGAAACTAAGGGCCATCAGGACCACTTTCAGCCTGTTTCCTCAAATATAAAGTGGAATAATAAAACACTTATTCCATGGGATTGTTGTAAAGATCAAATGAGACAGCATGCATAATAACTTAAAAACTTTAAAGTGTTGCTTTAAATGATAGCTGCTATTATTAAAATACTTTCACTTAGTGATATCAACTTGTACTTTCACATCCTTAAAACTCTTAATTATGTTTACTGATATATGAGCCTTCATTTGTCTTAAAAGTTTACCTAAATTATACTTTATTGTTTAAAAGCTACTTTATATTCAGAAGTAGTATGGCATAGAGAATAGAAATCTAATCCTGAAACCAGGAAGACTTGAATTTTCATTTTGCGTCTAACAAATATGGGAACTGGGGTGAGTATAGTGGATAAAACATGATCCACTGAATTTTAATCCATCTTTAGACACTTACTAGCTGTATGATTCTGGGCAAGTCACTTAACACTGCTTCAATTTCCTTGTCTGTAAAATAAGCTGGAAAAGGAAATGGTGAATCACTCCAGTATCCTCATGAAGAAAATCTCAAATAGGATCACAAAAAGTTGGATATGACTGAAATGACTGAACTGCAATAAATTTGACAGATAATGTTTATATGAACCTCAGCAAATCATACAAATCTTGTTCACCAGGTAGCTAAAACTATAATTTGTGGGAAAGGTTATCAATTAGAATTGGTAGAGATTTTTTTTTTTTTTTGGTAACCAGGAATTTCCTTATGCTTATGAAATCTTGATGTATGTGTATACAATACACACACACACACACACACACAGAATTAGGAAAAGGACTGGATCTATGAATTCACTGTTACAGAGAACTTCTACAAGAAACTTCAAATTGGCACCTTTTCTGTAATCCATATTCTTAGAGAGTTTCCTAGAATCCTGTGAGGACTTCCTCACCCAGTAAGTGTCAGAAGCAATTCTTGAACTTGGAGCTTTTCTGACTCCAAGGCTATTTATCTATTATCTATCCATCTGTCAGTCTTCTACATATACACACTTTGCTTACAGGTTGGTTGAATTGCTAAGTAATTTATTAAATTAAGAAATGGGGCCGGCATGCCCAGTTCTTTGGGTTCTACTGACTGTGATGGCAGAGGGAAGTGAGGCTACAATCAAATTTTAATATTGCAAAGAAGGTGTAAGGGTAAATGCAACAGAAAGAGACAAGTCAAGAGAAAGGAGTATAGAGTCAGATAAGGAGAGGGATGAGATGGTGGAGGAAGGTAGGCAATGTTGGTTGGAGCATAAGGAGATGGCACAGAGAACCACTCGTGTAAATGTGGATTAGAATTGGAAGCACCTGGCAGCATAGACCTGAATAAAGAGGGAAGAGTGCTCAAGGTCAGGAATTAGGGTTTCATTCTAAAGGATTTTGTGGAACACAGACTCTTGTCTCTGCTACCTTGGAATTACTTCATTAACTTTTCCAGATCATCTCAAAGAGATCAGTAAAACTTTAAAGTCAATATGTACACATCATCTCAAAATTTTCGATACCATTTGGTGTTGTGTTGGTCTTCTGGCAGATATCCCTGACAGCAAAATCTGTATGACATAGCCTGATTTGACACATATTACCAGGAGGTGATTTTGGGTTACTATATGAAAGAATTTGCAAATTATGCTCTTTTGGTCTTTAGGACAGTCCGCATGTGACTTCTAGGTTTTCCTTTGCAATCTTTTTGATATTGTTACTTATATATTTGTGTTCCAGTCATATAAGGGACAGAGTGGTGAAAATTTGGGAGGAGAGAGAGTGATATTCCGGCTTCTATTTTTGAGAGAAAAGACAAATGATTCCAGAATGTCCAATTTCCTGAAGGAAAAAAAGACTGAAAAGACCAAAATATAGAGGAGTTGCATTTCAATCATGTCCCTGTTTCCAGTGAACTCACCAGGGACTTTGGAGAATTTCCTCTTGGGCAAAAACTGAAACTCTTTCTTGGTTGAGCTGAGTTATCTTGCTTCCAGTGGCTGAGTTTATTCACTCTGTGTATTTTTTTTGATATATTCTTTGCTATATAACATTTCTGATTTCTGTTTTGATAAATAAATCCCTTTAGATAAATGGATTTGCTATGTGTTCATTGTGGAATAATAAGTCTATACACATATCTCTGTATAAATAAATTTATATGTGACATATTTATACATGCATACATATACTTTTATATTATATTACACTAATTATGAATATTTGTCACAATAAAAGTGGAAGTATTAGATCAATTTTTGCAAATGGAAAAATTGAAACTCAGTTAAGTGAAGTAATATGTCCAAGGCCCCAGCTAATAAGTGGTAGAACTAGAACTTGCTTTCAGATCTAATGATTAGAAATCCACTGCTTTTTCTACCATAGAACAATTAGCTCTCTGTAGTCATTTTAATCTATATCTATACATACTTATGATTCATCTATTTCAACAAGGCACAATTTTTGTCTTAAGGGCTTAATGCATTGAAACCTTTCTCAATCCACATTCTTAGAACTGACATAAATTTTTAACTCTTTGTTGCAGAACCAATAGCTGATAATATAATGTTTACCCTGATCTCTTATCTTTGAGCAATAACCGGTTCTTATTTAGCTTTCTAGATTGTAAAATAAAAAGTAAAATGGAGTATATGGCTCCTTGAAATTTTTCCTGTTCTGTATGACTTGATCATGATTTTGTGAATTGGAAGCTATAGGATAATGCTCAGCTTCTTCATTGTTGAATGCAAATGCTCATAATTGGAAGTCAATTTAAAAAATCTTATTGAAAAGAGTATTATTTCGTAGGGCTCTGTCACATAGGCTGGTTTAGAGTCTTAACTTCCGAAGTCTAGGATGGTTTCTCCTTAAAAAGTATTGAAATCTGTTACTGAACTTCAGCTGAGCTGGTTCAGGGGTTTAGAGCTCTTCTCCTTGACCCAGCTTCCTTGTCATCCAAGGATATTAAAGAGAACAGTTTATGAGGAGTAGATGCCTTTCAAATTAGGTCCATCTTCTCCTGCTGATAAGATTTTTGGGGGGAGGTGAAAGGTGTCATTCATACTGCTATCTTCAATTCTTAGCTCTACAACAAAGGTTTTTAACCTTTTTTTGTCATGGATCCCTTTGACAATTTAATGAAAACATTTGACTTTTTCTCAGGATAGTGGGGGTTTTTTTGTTTTTGTTTTTTTTTGGGTTTTGTATGTAAAATAAAGTAGAAAGATTTGCAAAGGAAAACAATTACATTGAAAAGCTTTTATAATTAATTCATGGATCCCTCTCTAACACAGTAACTAACTATGGAATAAACTTTGATAGATATGTGTAGTTAGTTTTCTCTTCCTCACTTTGTTTATAGTTCTTTAGATCAGAGAAATTGCTAAGCAAATGTATTTAACTATTCTCACTATATGTAATCCATATCTTGCCAACAATTTATACATCAATTTTATATTTTAAGCTATATTGGTCCAGGAATCCAGATTCTCATCTCAAATCTCCTCCTCTTAATGAGCTGTTTAATTCCCAGATCTTACTTTCCCTTCCAAACCCCCATGCTTCAATTTGCAATAGTGATGAAAATACTCCTTTATCCCCAGAGTCTCTATTTTAATTGCTAGGACCTCATAATCACATCAGCATTTGTCTGGCATTCAAGACCTTCTGCAATCAGCCACCAATTTTAGCTTATACTATTTTTTTCCTGTTCTATGCAGTTTGGAACCCATGTGTTTTCCTGACTCCCTGTCTTTGTTCATTCTCTTTTCTTTTTCTAGAATATCCTTTCATCAGCCCTCTAAATGTTCCACCCATATTCTAAGGCTCAGCTCAAATACAACTTCCCAGAAGCCTGTTTAAATACCCTCCACTTGGTAATCACTTCTTTCAAACCTCAAGATTTCTTTGAATCTCATTATCTTACTGTTTTATTGTGGTTATGTGAACATGTCTTCCTATTAGACTTTTTATAGAGATCTTCTCTATCTCCTAGCATATAGCACAGTACTTTGTACATGGTAAGTGCTTACTAGATCTTTGTTGTTTGGACCAGCTCAAATCTTTTGTTTCAATTAAGGCTATTTTTCTCTTTTTTTTTTTTTTTCCCTAGCCACAAGAAAGATGACCACAACTAGTTAACTTTCTGGCCATTGTGTGAGGAGATGTTAAGTTCTAGAATTTGTCAAAGTATTATCAGTTCTGAAGGCTGACTTCCTCACATAATATAAAAGGAAAATTCTGAAATGTTCAACCCTTGCTAGCCTTTTATAATTAGAATGTTAATATTCTTGGTCCTCGAATACAGGTTGATTGTAAAGCGTTAAATCTGAAAAATGAAAAACAAAATCATTCACCTACAAAGTTGTGATATTTTTCTGAGAGGGAGATGTCAATAAGAAGGGGAAATATATGTGACAAACATAAGTTATAGAAGATTTTCTTGGAAATAAAAAATATCTATGTATATATAATATCACATACATACATATGTATATGTTAATTCCCATATTAACTAATGAACAAGTGATCAAAGGAAGTGAATAGTTTACTCCAGAGGACACCCAGGTTATAAATCCTCATATTCATAACAGTACAATTTCATTAAGTTAAAATGGTTTTAATTAATGGTTTTAATTTTTTAAGGTACTAGTAATTAAACCACTAAAATAAATTAAAATGATTAAAAATCCAGTGTTGGGTAGGCTATGAGAAAACAGGTAGAAATGCGTTTTTGTAACATTTTAAGGGTTAGGGTGGCTATCCCCACCCCAATTAATCACAGAAGAACCAGACACCTCAATTAATCAAAAGTTTTAACTTAGGTGTGAACAAGTCTTTAATCAATTCGAGCAGATTAAAGTGCTTGCACTCTTGGATGAAATTACATGAAGCCATATGGGAATCTTGTGTCTGGTTGAAAGAATGACATACTTTAGGATTACTATATTAATATGATATAATATATATTTTTAAAGGAGTAATTAGTTTGTTGATGGGCCAATACATTGGTGAAGGATTCCAGGCTTGGAAATACCATAGGGAGACAGTCATGTCTGTACCAAGATATTAAGGGAAAGGGAGAATGAGTCCAGATATAGTATTATACTCCTGTGTCTCCTCTACTGACAATGTCCCTAGAGAGACTAGCCCACAGAGACATAATGCATCCAGAAGATAAACCAAGGACAAACTAGATTCATTGAAGAAAGCTGTCTCAGAACATGGGTCTTTGGGGAAGAGAGAAAAGTTAGCTATGAATTTTGAAAGGGCAGAAAACTTTCAAGTCAAGCAGAAAACTATACCTAAAGGAAACTTCATGAGATCTCTACAAAGAGAATGGTCTTTCAGTAACCAAAAACTGGGAGGTGACATTTTGCCATAAGGGTTCTTTTTCCTTGTGTCTCACTGCCATAATATTTTATTTTTAATATTGGTGTTTGTATTGAATCTTTTTTTTTTTTTAACATTTCTACCATCTGAATAACTCTATGCTTAGCTCCAGAAATAGAAGCAACTCCTTGACAAGATGATGTGTACTGAATGGTGCAGTTTATCTGCAGCTTGAACTGGTATAACTACAACAACCTGAGGAACAATATTCTTTACAGTTACCTATAGACCTTGATTATTTCCCAGATACCTTGTGTGTGTAGGGGAAGAGAGCCAGTGAGCACCAAAATAATCAATTGGTGGTAAGAGGCACTATCTGGGAAGAGGGAAAAGAAGCATCTGCTCAGATTTCAACATGAACTTGTGAATTCCAAGAACCCCAATGGCTGTTACTTTAACCAATCCTCTCTACTTAAAAAGCTCCATGTTGGGTTGGAGTTCTTAACCTCTGTTAGATGTCTAGAAGTCAGAATGGAGCAAGAGAGTTTTTCTTGGGATAGAAATCAAGATTGCCTTTAGTTTATGAAAAATGCTTTTGTACTTGCTGTTCTCACTTTATTTTCTCAGCAATATTTTTTCCTAATTTATAATTAAGTCTAACTGGTTGTCAGTGAGAATCTTACTGGTGGGATTCCTAAAGGATAGTATTAGAAATTCAATCCCTCAGAGTTATGTTATAGAATTCTCAGAAAGCAAATAGCAGCTGTACTCCAGGGACATGGCTTGTCATTTTGAGTGCAAATAGGGTCAACAACTCTGGAGGGAGCATCACATTTTAAGCTGGTTGTTTCTTTTAAAAAAATGGTGCTTACTAAAAAAAATATATATGGCTATCATTTGCCAACAACTCTTTTCATGGGACTATCTCTTTCAACAGAAAGATACTATTAAGTAGAACAAAGCAATGCATTGCCCATGATTGACAGTGTACGCCTCATTCTGTACCCATAGTTCACCACTCCCCTACTGAGAGAAAGGAGTATATTTCACTATCAGTTCTTTGGAATAAAAACCAATCATTTCATTGAAATGAGTTTTGAGGTTTTTTAACTTTATTTTTCTTTACCTTTTTTTTCTTTATGTATTTTATACTTCCTGGCAATTGTGTATGTGTGTGTGTGTATGTGTGTGTGTTTTGCATGTGATTTTTTTTTTTGCTTACTTTCTTCTGCATTGAATAACAAGTTTCCCCAAGTTTCTCTAAATTCATTATATCCATGGTTTTTGCTGTCACAACAATTTCCATTGCATCTGTATATCATAATTTGTTTAGTCATTCCCTTATTGATGGGCTCTGTTTCCAAGCTGATGTTTGCTTGTTTTTTGTTTTTTTTTTAAACTACTACAACAAATGGTGCTGTGAATATTTTGTTATATACAAGAAGGCCAATCTTTTTGGAGAACAATATGGTAGTGTAATAGGAGTTGTAGATATTCACATCATTTGGTATAATATTCTGTCTTGAAAAATATACCCAGAGGACATAATGTCAAAGGAAGTAAAATAATTTTAGTAAATTCTTCATGACCCAAAATTTAAAAAAATGCCTGAGAAAACTAAGGCATAACCACGCAATTAAATTAGTAGTAGGACAGTTATGGAAATTTATAAATACATGGACTGTGTAAATACATGATAAGTTGTATGTTATAACATTATGTAGAAAGGCAGCACAGAAACGATTATATGTATTATAGCTATATAAAAATATATGTTCTCTGTAGATAACATTTTCTGATGTTATATATTAGGATGGAAAGTCTGAATTCTTAAAGGCCATAGTAGTAATACATTCTACCAACAGCATTTCCTTCAGGCAGTCAACAAACATTTAATAATAATAATAATAATAATGATAATAACAATAATTGTAAACAACTAACATTTCTATAGAGCTATTTGCCAGACACTGTGCTAAGTGCTTTATAACTATTCTCTTATTTGATGCAACAACCCTGGGATATAGATGCTATTATCCCCATTTTACAGATGAGGAAACTGAGGCAAAGAAAGGTTGAAATAGATACCGAGTAGTTAAAGCTGGATTTGCTGACTCCAGCTCCAATGCTGTATCCATTGTGCCTCCTAGATGCCCTGGTAAGCACATACTTTCAGGCACTATGTCAAGTGCTAGAAATATAAAGATAAAAGACCCTGCTTTCAAAGAGTTGACAATCTAATGAAATAGACAACATGAAAATAACTATATACAAATAAGCTATATACTGTACAGAGTAAGCTAGAGATAATCAGTTAAGGGAAAGTCAATAATATTAAGGGAATCAGGGAAGGCTTCTTTTAAAAGGTAAAATTTTAACTGGGAAATCCAGGAAAATTAGGAGGCATATATAAGGAGGGAGACAATTTCAGATGTGGGGAGGAGTCAAAAAAATGGCTAGAGTCTAGAGTTGGAATGTTTGCTTTGAGGAAAACCAAGGAGTCCATTATCATTTGATTGAAGAGACATGGTGTGAAAAAGGTGCAGAAGACTAGAAAAGTACTAGGAAGTAGCTTTGAATACCAGAGAATTTTATTTTGAATCCTAGAGATGAGAGAGAACCAATTGGAATTTATTGAATAGAAGGCAGAACTGTCAGATCTGCCCTTTAGGGAAATTCACTTTTTCAGTCAAGTAGAAGGTTAACTGAAAAGGGGAGATTAGAGTCAGGGAGATCAATCAAAAGATTATTTCAGTAACCCTGTGAGAAGACTGGGAACTGAGTGTGGTGTTTTCATTTTTTTGTTGTTGTTTGATTGCATTTTGTTTTTTCTCATTTTTTTTCCTTTTTGATTTGATTTTTCTTGTGCAGTATGATAATTGTGGAAATATGTATAGAAGTATTGCACATATTTAAAATATATTGGATTATTTTCCATCCAGGAGAGGGGTTGGGAGGAAGGGAGGAAGAAAAAAGTTGGAACACAAGATTTTGCAAGAGTGAATGCTGAAAATGTTTTGAATGTTTTGAAAATAAGCTTTAACAAATAAAAATTTAAAAAAAAGAAAAGAAAAGAAACATTGTAGTAGTTCATATACGAAGTGATAAGGGCCTGTACCAGGGTGGTGACCCATAAAGTACTCTATCATTATAAGGCCAGATTAGCTAAATTTATGAACACTCTACATGTAGAGAATATACTCTCTAAGTACTTATGTATTGAAGTATGTAGCTACAAATATTGACAAAGATCTATTTTTAACAAAGTTGAATACTTTAGGCTAAGGATTGATTCAATTTTATCTTTGTAGCCCTGTTACCACCCAGCTCCTTGAATATTTAAATAAAAGAATTAAATTTTAAAAAAAAAGAATTAAATAGCATTTTTATGTGTTTATTATATGAGGTACTTTAAAATTCGTATTAAGTAAATCAGAATGATTGGAAGAGAACTTAGAGGGTGTATGTAATATTTCATAATCCTCAGATTCTTTTTTTTTTTTGGTAAAAGTTGTTGTCCATATTTTTTTTTTAATGCATTCAAAAGAGTTCTACTTTCTTCTAGTTCTACTAAAATACAAAGCCCTTAAAATGACAGAGAGCACAAGGAGCACATCATATGGTAACCTCCGGAGAATATTCATTTTAATTGCATTGATCTTACTCCACAAGGTTAAACACAATTGTTCCCCAAGTTATATATCATTTTTATTGAGGTTAATGTGAAGTCAAGATCCAATTTCAGCAGCTCCTTAGAGTTATTTGATGGGTTCTCCCCTGCCTCTCCAACCTACCTATAGCTATTCAGTAACACATGTTCATTTTAATTTTAATTCCTGGTGTCACACCTAAACCCTATCTAAAGCTTTTACTTTGTTTTGTAATCCTGAGCTCCATTAAAATGAGGATATTAAAACCCCTACCTTCCAGGATTGTTGTGAGGATCAAATGAGTTAGATAATATTGTTAAATGCTTTGCAATTCTTAAAAGTGCTTTTTAAAATGCTAGCTACTACTTTTCTCTGAGTCTGGGCCTTCCCCTTAGCTATAGGTTACCAATGCTTGGAATGCACTTCCTTTTCTTTTCTTTCTTTTAGAATTCTTGTCTTTTTTGAAGATTCAGCAGAAGTGCCACCTCCACCACAACTTCTTCTTTGATCTCCTCAGTTATAAGGGCTTAACTCTCTTCAATTTTCCTTATAATATGCTTATTTATCTGAATGTTTTAGCAATCTCCCATGGAAGGCTGTGATTGCTTAATTTTTGTTTTTGTGTCTCCAACTTAGCATAAAATGGATTTTAAATGTTTCAGTTGAATTGAACTGAAATCCTCTGAATCTGCTTCTTCTTCCTTAAAATGGGAATAATAACAATACTTTTACTACTGTTATCACAGGGTTGTGGTTTAAAAGGCTTTATTGTGTTTGAGTTGTTTCAATCCTAACTCTTGATGACCTTCTTTGGATTTTTCTTGGCAAAGATCCTGGAGTTGTTTGCCTTTTCCTTTTCCTTTTCTTTTTTCAGCTCATTTTGCATAAGAGAAAACAGGCAAACAGTCACACAGCTAGTAAATGTCTGAGGCCACTTTTGAACTCAGGACACTTAAGAGTTGTGTGATTGGGGCAGCTAGGTGGCACAGTGGATAGAGCACCAGCTCTGAAGTCAGGAGGACCTGAGTTCAAATCTGGTCTCAGACACTTAACATTCCCTAGCTGTATGACCCTGGGCAAGTCCCTTAACTCCAATTGCCTCAGCAAAAAAAGAAAAAAAAAAAAGAGTTGTGTGACTTTGGTCAAGTCATTTAATTCACAATGGTTTCCTCTTGCTTTCAGGGTAAAATACAGATTGGTATTTAAAGCATCTCCAATGTGGTGCCAGCCTACTTTTCCAGATTTCTTTTAAACTATATCCTTTTAGTCTAATCAAAGATCTATATTCCAATGAAATTTTCTAAGCCCAGTACTCTATTCAGTGCAGGTCTTTAAAACTCTTTATAAGCTATTTTTATATATTTTAATTATTATTGCTTTTATAAGAGTAGCATGACATCACAGAAAAATCATTCATCTGAAGAATCAGAAATCAGATTCTGTCCTAGTTTGACGTATACTAGCTTAAGCGACCCAGGAAAGTCACTTAACAATTTGGTGCCTTTGTTCCTCATCTACAAAGTTTGCATAATAATACTTTTTTTATTATTATTAAAGCTTTTTATTTGTATAACATATGTATGGGTAGTTCCCCAACATTGATCTTTACAAAGCTTTCCATTACAAATTTTACCCCCAGTCCCCTCCCCTCCCCTAGATGGCAGAAAGTCCACTACATGTTAATAATGTTGAAATGCTTGAGAAGTTATGCAAGAAAAATCCTATCTACAAGAAAAAAAAAGAATCAGAGAAAGGCAACACAATGCAAGCAGCATAATAATACTTGTATGAGGTAGCTAAGTGACACAGTGGATAGAATACTGGGTCTGCCGTCAGAAAGACCTGGGTACAAATCTAGCCTCTGACACTTACTAGCTGTTTGACCCTATATAAGTCTTATCTCAGTTTCTTCAACTATAAATGAGGTTAATTATATTACCAGACTTTTGAAGGGTTTGTGTGTGTGTGCATGTGTATGTGTGGATTAAATGAGTTAATATCTATAATGTGCTTAGCACAATATCTGGCATATAGTAAGAGCTTTGAAAATGCTTGCTATTATTATTATTATCATAATGATTATTTTATATTATGATGATTATTACCTTTATCTCACAGGTTTTATTCAAAGAGAGGTCTTTGGAAATATGGAATAAATTAGTATGACATGGTAATAGTAGAAGTAGCAGCAGCAATAGCATCAGTAGAGATGGTAGCCTTGGCAGCATTGTTTTGTCAGTCATTGATTAAAAAAAATTTCAGTACCAATCTCATTAAATCAGAGGACAATGAACACAGCAAAACTTTATGCATGACATTATGCACCTATTTATTCTTCTATTCCTAATTTTAATTATGGGAAGGTTTAGGAAATAGTAATAATAGCTAACATTTCTTGAGCGCCTATTATGTGCCATATACTATGCTGGGTGCTTTGAAATTATTATCTTATTTGATCCTCACAATAGCCCTGAAAGGTAGGTGCTATTATTATGCCCATTTTACAGATGAGGACACTGGGACAAATGGGTTAAGCAGCTTGCCCAACACCAAGAATTCTTTAAGGCAGATTTATACAACATCATGTCTCAATCTCTAGGACTAAGCCTGAAGCTTTAATAGAAAGAAAGGTGCATAACAAAAAAAAAAAAAAAAACACTTTGCCAAGACTCAAGATACCTGGATTTCAGCTTAGCTTCTGTCAATTATTCAATTATTGAACTCAATTATAACTTGAACAATAACTCAATTTTTTTTAACTTAGGCAAATAGATGAAAATCCTTATGCCTAAAATCATATGATGCAGGCTAAAAATCATCCTCCTTGGCAGAAAAAGAGAAGTAAAATAGGATCAGTCCTTTCTACCTTCTTCCTGTCACAGGCTATCATCATTCTGTTCAATGGTCCTAGCAATTCTCTCTTCTAACATAGCTAAACACACAAAGCAACCTTTTTGTTATTCTTAGTATTCATAGTTAGCTTTACCTGACCAAGTTTTAGCATAACCAACATTTTTAAAAAAATGATGACACTCCTTTGTATTCATTGTAAGTTGTCTGCTCTTGCTTATACATGTTTTGTACAAGTCTTTTAATAACCTAAGTTGATCAATGAATTCCCTGGGCACCCACATTAGTCTATATTGACATCTTCTCTGTTCTTCATTTGAATGATATGTGTTTTTTATTAGCATTTTTAAATGAACATCCCATCCCTTGTGCTGACCTTTTTTTTTTCTATAGAATTTTTTAAACCATTGACAGTTACCTATCCTCTTCTGAATTCTTTGAAATCTGGTCTTCCAAAATCTAGATTGCACATTAATGTTGCCCATCTTTTCCTTCTTTATACATTTTTATCTATCCCAAATAATAAGATAGTATGGTTACTTCTTCCCAAGGTTGCTATCATTTATACTTTGGCAACCAGTTCCTCCTTATTGATTATAATCACATGTATAATCCATTTGTTATTTCCCACATCTTTTTAAAAATTTAATTGTCATTAATACAAGGCAAAATTGTATTAACTATTCTCCTTGTAGCAGAGAAGATGCTAGTTGCTGCTTGGATAGTTGATGCTCTCCATCAATATTCTATTATGCCTCCTTTCCAAATTGTTATTTTTATTCTTCACTCATTATTCATTTCCTCTTTCTGGCCAGCAGGTTTGTCATATATTTCCATCACAAAAATGCTTTTATTTCTAACACCATTGATCCTTGCCCAGATGACCTCCACCATTCATTTTTTCCCCTGACTCATGGATTTCCTCCCAGGATGGTATCTTTTTAAAGCATTCCTTTGTTTTACTGATCCTATGACCTTTGATATAATCTGTTCCTTTAGAAAAAAGGTTAATCTCTCATCACCATATTCCAGTGTGGAGTCCTAGCTCACCTATGAGATAGAATTTTTACTTCTTTATGTTAAGATCTCCTGGCCTTTGACTTATTATTCTTCACTCTGCATATTCATATGTAGGCATGGGGTTTGAGTATGAAAATTGACACTTTTATTGAATACTGGTTCCCCTGAATTAATGGTTCTCTCTAGTGATAGCCTTTCCTGTATTGTATTTGCCATTCTCTGTAGTATCTAACTTAGCAGATGTATGCAAGAAGATTTTACCTTCCCATTCTGTTTTGAATTTAAAGCTTTCTCAATCAGCTTTGTAAGTATCCAAACTAATACATTTTCTTCTGGCTCTCATTAAACATGCTTTATTTTTGGCCACATGTCCATCGTTCCTATATCTGAATCTTTAGTCCACCTATTTCAAGCTTTTTCTCAGATACTGTGTTAATCCTGGTGTTCATTTTTCTTGTCCTTTCTTTTTGGAAGCTAGTTAGTCAATAAATAATTTATCAAGCATTTGCTATGTGCTGGGCACTGTGCTAAGCACTTGAGATACAAAGAAAGGCAAAAATAGTTCCTTACCTCAAGAAATCTGCATTTTAATGATGGAGAAAAAAATATAAATAACTAGGTACATACAAAATATGCAGAGAAGATGAAAGAGATATGGAAGGGGAAAGTTAGCATTTAGAAAGACTGCAAAATCCTCCTGCAGAAGGTAAGATAGAAGCTGAGCCTTGAAAAAGGCCAGGAAAATAAAAATGTGCAGATGAAAATAAAGAGGTGGAGGTGAAAGAGCAAAGCATTCCAGGAATTGAAGACAGAAAGTTAAAGGTGTGGAGACATAGGATGGAGTATCATGTTCACTGATGACTGCTATTAAAGAGGAAGGTGCCACTGGATTAAATGACCATTTATCCAATAATGTGGGACACTGAGGAATAGTAGTCCTGGCAAGTTGTTTCATTGTGCTGAACTGTGAGCTTTGTGGAGGGAAGAAGCAAATGACATCTTCATCTATAACTGATTTCTGGACAATAGACATGAAGATAGCTGACTGATCTATTAGTTAGAAAGAATAGGACTGAATAATCAAGATTTTTGTTCTTTGAAGTCAGGATCAGTAGAAAAATTTCACTAATACCTTCCACTACACAACTACTAGTAGCAGAGATTTTAAAAAAAAATCACCCTATACTCTCTCTAGTCATTAGTTTGTTGCCCAGGAGTCCATGACCAATAACTCACCATGATCAGGAATCATTCTTCTGGTCTTAATATGACTTCATATCAAGATTCCAGTAATGAAACTTTTAGTCTGGTTCCTTTGCAAACAATTTCCTCTAAGGGTAATCTCCTGTGTGAGGCTCTCTTATTTTCCTGTCTGTTATCTTTATTTCCCTAGGACCATTTGGTACCATAGTCACTGGGACTTGCTTCACCAGTCTTTCTGGAGACCAAAATACTGTCCTTCAATACCAGCTCTGTGACTAGATCCTCATTTTTAACCCCTGATTTCCTTGTTATTTCATTGTTTACTTGTATGGATCTCTCTATCTGTGTTCTATTGTCAGATTCCTGCCATTGTACTCTAGGACATTTATCTGTTGCCTATTGATAAACATTGTTGGAATTCACGTCCACTTTCCTGGATTTTTTTTCTCTGCTCATAAGAATATAAGATCACATACTATAAAATATTTGGAAATCTATCTGCCAAGGAAAAGTCAGGAACTATACAAACTAAACTACAAAACACTTTCCACACAAATAAAGTCAGACCTAATCAATTGGAAAAACATTAAGTGCTCATGAGTAGGCT
Organism: Myrmecobius fasciatus; assembly: GCA_023553655.1. Classification (NCBI taxonomy): domain Eukaryota; kingdom Metazoa; phylum Chordata; class Mammalia; order Dasyuromorphia; family Myrmecobiidae; genus Myrmecobius; species Myrmecobius fasciatus. The sequence goes on from JAJPUD010008025.1 coordinate 43,385, forward strand.
GAGCGAATATAATAAAAATGACAATACTACCCAAACTAATTTACTTATTTAGTGCCATACCAATCAAACTCCCAAGAAATTATTTTACAGATCTAGAAAAAATAGTAGCAAAGTTCATTTGGAAGAATAAAAGGTCAAGAATTTCAAGGGAATTAATGAAAAAAGGGCTGATGAAGGTGGCCTTGCTGTACCAGATCTAAAACTGTATTATAAAGCAGCGGTCATCAAAACCATTTGGTACTGGCTAAGAAATAGAGCAGTCGATCAGTGGCATAGGATAGGATATCAGGACAAACTCGGCAATAACTATAGCAATTTAGTGTTTGATAAACCCAAAGACCCCAGCTTTTGGGATAGGAACTCACTATTGGACAAAAACTGCTGGGAAAATTGGAAACTAGTATGGAAGAAATTAGGGCTTGACCCACACCTAACACCACATAGCAAGATAAGATCTAAATGGGTTCATGATTTAGATATTAACAGTGATATTATAAGCAAACTAGAGGAACATAGGATAGTTTACCTCTCAGACCTGTGGAGATGAAATAAATTTATGTCCAAAAAAGAACTGGAACTCTTAATTGAACACCAGATAGATTATTTTGACTATATTGAGTTAAAAAGTTTTTTGTACAAACAAAATTAACGCAGACAAGATTAGGAGGGAAGCAATAAATTGGGAAATCATCTTTACATTTAAGGGTTCTGATAAAGGCTGCATTTCTAAAATATACAGAGAATTGTCTCATATTTATAAGAATTCAAGCCACTCTTCAATCAATAAATGGTCAAAGGATATGAACAGACAATTTTCAGATGATGAAATGAAAACTATTTCTAGTCATGTGTAAAGGTACTCCAAATCACTATTGATTAGAGAAATGCAAATTAAAACAACTTTGAGGTATCTCTACACACCTGTCAAATTGGCTAAAATGACAGGAAAAGATAATGATGAATGTTGGAGGGGATGTGGGAAAACTGGGACACTGATACATTGTTGGTGGGACTGGAGAATAATTTGGAACTATGCTCAAAAAGTTATCAAACTGTGCATACTATTTGACCCAGCAGTGTTTCTGTTGGGCCTATATCCCAAAAAGATCTTAAAGGAAGAAAAGGGACCCACATGTGCAAGAATGTTTGTGGCAGCCCTATTGTAGTGGTTAGAAACTGGAAACTGAATGGATGCCCATCAATTGGAGAATGGCTGAATAAATTATGGTATATGAATGTCATGGAATATTATTGTTCCATAAGAAAAACCAGCAGGGTGATTTCAGAGAGGCCTGGAGAGACTTGCATGAGCTGATGCTGAGCAAAATGAGCAGAAGCAGGAGATCATTATATATGGCAACAACAATACTATATGATGATCAATCCTGATGGGCTCTCTTCAACAATGAAATGTTTCAAACCAGTTCCAATTGTTCAGCAAAGAAAGCCATATACACCCAGAGAGAGGGATGTGAAATGTGGACCACAACATAACATTTTCATGCTCTCTACTTATGTTTGCTTGCATTGTTTCCTTTCTCTGATTTTTTTTCTTGTAGATATGATTTTTCTTGCACAACAATGATAAGGGTGGAAATATGTATACACTTATTCGATTTGTCAAGTATTTTAACATGATTAACATTTAGTGTACTTCCTGACATCTAGGGGAGGGGTGGGGACTAGGCAAGAAAAATTTGTAACAGAAAGCTTTGTAAGGGTCAATGTTGAAAAATTACCCATACATATGTTTTGCAAATAAAAAGCTTTAATTAAAAAAAAATTTAAAAGAATATAAGATCACAGATTTAGAGCTAGAAAGGATCTTATAGTTAATCCAGATCATTTTCACCCTCATCTCTAATTTTACAGATCAAAAAACAGGCCTAGTGAAGGTAACTAAGTTAACAAAAGACATCACAGGTAGTAAATGTAAAAGCCAAGGTTTGAAATTCACTTCTCTTTCCATTCTATTATGTTCTGCTGCTTTTCTATCTGCCCTTTTTACTGGCTCTTTGATATTTAATTTCCATGGCCTAATCATTCCCAAATAGTCTAATCATGCTGCTGACCAACTTCTACTTATACTCATTGCTTTTTTTCTTTCAGAATTTACTTATGAGTCAGTGAAAATCTTTTACATACTATCAACTTTATGCCCACTTTTAATAGCTGTGGACTAGGAGACTTTGAAATGGAAATTCACAATTCCAAGATAAATGTGGAGAGACATGATCCCTTCATAATCAGGTGTAAAAGTGAAGCACCTTTTAACATAATGTACATTTTATAAAGTGGTTTTGTTAAGTGGTTTGTAGAAGAATGGCTCTTAGCAGTTCTTTCTTGTCTGGGAAAGCCCTTTGGGATAGTTATATTTGCCTTGCAATTGGACTCCCTGGGGTATCATAAGATTAGGCAGAGGTAAATGGTTATAATGTCCTACATAATGAAGGATGGGGAAGAAAATAATAATAGTACAAATAACTCTCATTAATGTAGCGCTCTAAGGTTTTCAAAGTATATGATCACAACCTTAATATTTGCTATGATAGAACCAACATTTCCCTGGAGCATTTTCCTTCCCAAATTCAATATGAAGAGGCTTTACCTAAAAAAAGACAAAATATCCTTCCCCCGGATCTAATTGTATCTCATCTCCCCCATTTTGTCTCCAATTCCCATCCTCTCAACACAGGATAGACCCAGAGCACAGCTGCCCCGGGGCCCCAATTGGCCTTGGTTTCCCTAATTCAGTTTCCAGTTGATCTAGGGACATAAAAAGTTCCAGCCACATGAAGTCCAGGTGTCTCAGACTTGGTGGGTGCTTAAGACCTCAGAAGTCACTATATCCAGCTGACTTGCTGATCTTCAATGAGGAAGTGAGATGAGAGAAGCTAAGTCTAAAAAAGTTGAAAATAGATGTTTTCTTGTTGCATATCTTTGTTCTATTAGGACAAAATAAACCTCCTTTGTTAAATGTTTGATTTATGATTGTTTCATTTCATGCTCAAATTAAATCTAAACTATAGAGCCAGACCTCCCATAATCCTATAGTAAATATGTGAAAAGTAAGACACGATAACAGTTTAATGTTTTTCGTAGGGTGACAAAATTAGTTAAATTATGAATTTGGAACTTTAATTCCTCTTTTGAGTTTAAGATCAGTCATCTCTCCACTATGAAACATTAGCTCTAAGAATCTACCTCACTTCAAATGAGGGAAAAGAAAAAAAAATTCAGAATATAGAAATTAAATTATAAGTTAAACAAATGGCTATATATATACATATTAAAGCTTTTTATTTGCAAAACATATGAATGGGTAATTTTTCAACATTGATCCTTGCAAAGCTTTCTGTTACAAATTTTTCCCTCCTCTCCACCCCTTCCCCTAGATGGCAGGAAATCTAATACATGTTAATTATGTTAAAATATTTGACAGATCAAATATGTGTATATATATTTATACAGTTATCTTGCTGTATAGAAAAAAAAAAAACCTGAGAAGGAAAACATAATGTAAACAAACATCAATAAACAATACTATGTTGTGGTCCAGACTCAGATTCCACAGGCCTCTCCCTGGGTGTATATATATATGGCTTTCTTCATCAATGAACAACTGGAACTGGTTTGAAACATCTTATTGAAGAGAACCATGTCTATCAGAATTGATAATCATATAGTCTTGTTGTTGCTGTGTACAATGATCTCCTGGTTCTGCTGATATCACTCAGCATCAGTTCATGTAAGTCTTTCCAGGCCTCTCTGAAATCATCCTGCTGGTCATTTCTTACAGAATAATAGTATTCTATTACACTCATATACCATAATTTATTCAGCCATTCTCCAATTGATGGGCATCCATTCAGTTTCCAGTTTCTAGCCACTACAAAAAGGGCTGCCACAAACATTCTTGCACATGTGGGGCCCTTTCCTTCCTTTATGATTTCTTTGGGATATAAGCCCACTAAAAACACTGCTGGGTCAAAGGGTATGCAGTTTGATAACTTTTTGAGCATAGCTCCAAATTGCTCTCCAGAATGGTTAGATCGGTTCACAGTTCCACCAACAATGTATCTATCAGTGTCCCAGTTTTCCCACATCCCCTCCAACATTTGTCATTATCTCTTCCTGAAATGACTATATTTTTAAGAAGTACCTGAGGGGCAAACAGTAGATAGAGCCTTAGATACTTAGGAACTGTGATTCTGGGCAACTCAAGAAAAGAAAAAGAGTGCCTGCCTGCCCTTGAAGAATCCAAATCACCTTACCCAAAATGTTTGAACTACATATCTTGAATGTTTTCCCACCTCATCTTTGCTTAGTAACAATCTGTGGTTTCCTTCACACTCAGCTCAAATATTCCTTCTACTGAATGTGATTGCTGAATCACTATCAATGACAGGTGAAAGATATCAAAAAGTGGGATAGGTAACAAGGCCTTAGGATATGTCCCCTAATTTTAAAAGGGAGTATGTGGAGAATATAATCTGAAAATCAAGGCCAGTGACCTTGAGATTGATTCCTAAGAAAAAAGACTATGAAAGATTATGACAAATTATGAGGGAACATTTTTAAGTGGTTATCAAAAAGAGCCAGCATGAGTATATGTAGAATACATTATTTTAGACTAATCTTATTCCCCTTTTTTGGCAGAATTGTTAAACTGGTAGATGGGAGGGAAATTCTAGTTTTAATTTATTTCCATTTTAGTAAAGTTTGTAACAATTTCGCATACTATTCTTGTGGAGGAAAAAAAAAGATGGAAAGATATGGGCTAGATGATATTTGAATTAGATGGATTTGGAGTCAGTTGAGTGGCAGGGCTCAAAGTCTACTTGTTAATGATTTAGTGTTGACTGAATAGGAGGCTTCCAGTGGAGTGATTATCCGGTGTGGTGGGCTTGGTTTGTGTTATTTAATAATTTATTCATAAATTGGATAAGGGAATTGATATGCTTAATAGATGTATAAATCATAGACAGCTAAATGATGCAGTGAAATAGAATGCCAAGCCTGGAATTAGGAAGATCTTAGTTCAAAACCAGCCTCCAGTATTTCCTAGCTATGTAACCTCAAGTAAATTATTTCTGTTTGCTTTATTTTTTTAATCTGTAAAATATAAATCATAATGGCACTTGACTCCAAGAATAGTTGTGAAGATCAAATGAGATAATAATTAATTATAAAGCCATACCTGGCACATAGTAAGAACTTTATCAATTGTCTGTGATGATGATGATGATGATGATGGCAGCTAGATGTCAAAGTGGATAGCACATTTGAATGAAGAAGATGAGTTCAAATTTGGCCTCAGATACTTAACTAGAAGAGCATCCTTGGACAAGTTCATTTAACCTTATTCCTATCTGCAAAATAGGGTTCATAATAGCATTTATCTTTCACTGTTATTGTGAGGATCAATTGAAATAATATTTATAGAGTGCTTAGCACAGCACTTGCATATAATAAGGACTATTAAAATAATTTGTATCACTATTATGCAAATCCCCTTCACCTCCTGGCTTCCCTGAAGAGTCAGGTCAAATTCAGCTTTCTGTAAGACACTGTTCCTGTTCTCCCCCTTCCTCCTATCCCTTAAGCACTTTTGCTCTGACTTTTGGTAATCATTTTAGTTATGTCTTACTCTTTGTGGCACCATTTGGGGTTTTCTTGGTAAAGAAACTAGAGAAATTTGCCATTTCCTTTTTCAGTACATTTTAAAAATGAGGAAACTGAGTCAGGCAGGATTAAGTGACTTGCCTAGGGTCATACAGTTAGCATGTGAGGCCATATTCGAACTCAGAAGGTGGAATTTTTGTGATTCCAGGCTTAGAACTCTAACTATTGGGCCCCCTTACTGTGCTCTTATGAGATTACCTTCCTCTTATATTATTTAGATCATATATAAACACACATACACAGGCCAAAAAAAAAAAAAAAAAGAATGGATGGGCTCCTTGTTCTCAAGGAGCTTAAATCCTAATGGGAAAAACAACATGCAAATTGTTGTTTGCATGCAAATACTTACTCCTGTAAATAACATAGGACCTGACACATAGGAGGCACTTCATTCATGCTTGTCCACATTCACAAAGCTGGGAGGAATAGCTAAATACAATGGATGACAGTAACCAGGTCTACAAAGATCTTGACAATCTAAAGTAGAAATATCAATGATTATTGTAATCTACTATTTGATAAACCCCCAAACTCCAACTTCTGGGATTAGAGCTCCCTATTTCACAAAAATTTCTGGGAAAATTGGAAAATAATAAGTCAGAAACTCGGCATAGATCTACATCTCATATCCCATACCAAAATAATGTCAAAATGGTTATATGAATTGAACATAAAAGGTGATTCCATAAGCAAATTAGGAGAACAAGGGATAGTTGACCCATCAGATCTTTGGAGAAGGGAGAAATTTGTTACCAAAGAAGAAATAGAAAACATTATGATAGGCAAAATGGATAACGTTGATTACATTAAATTAAAAAGGTTTTACACAAACAAAACCAACACAAACAAGATTAAGAATGAATGTAACAAAGTGAAGACCTCTCACAACCATTGACTAGATTAAGCAAAGCCTGAGGGCCTAAATTTCAGTTTCCAGGGAATTATGTGGTCAAGGGGGAAAGTAGAAAGTTGTTTGATTTATAGGCTGTCAACATTCCAGTTCCTAAATAAGGAAAGTAAAGCATATATAACTAATCAGAATGTATGTAAGGAAAAAGGGGGCTGGGCTTGAGGCTTTCTTTGTTTGGACTGTATAAAAATCGCATGCATGTGCTGGGTGGTGGCTCTCCCAACTCTGGACAACTTCTTTGATCCATTGTGGGACCGCTCGGTTCTCATGAGATCCTGAATAAAGCCTTTGTTCTATGCCTTGAGATGCCTTTGAAGTATTGATAATTCAATGAGGGTCTGAATATCCCACACAACAGGGAAATAGAAAGTTGGGGAGAAAAAAATTTACAGCCAATGTTTCTGATAAAGGCTTTATTTCTAAAATAAATATAAAGAACTGTGTGAAATTTATAAGGATACAAGTCATTCTCCAATTGATAAATGGTCAAAAGATACGAACAATTTTCAGCTGATGAAATTAAAACCATCCTTAATCATATGAAAAAATATCTAAATCACTCTTGATTAGAGAAATGCAGATTAAAACAAGTCTTTAGTATCATCTCACACTTCTTACATTGGCTAAGGTGACAGGAAAAGATAATGATGAATGTTGGAGGGTTTGTGGGAAAACTGGAACACTAATGTATTGTTGGTGGAGTTGTGAAATGATCCAACCATTCTGAAGAGCAATTTAGAACTGGGAATACTCTTTGATCCAAAAGTGCCATTATTGGGTCTGTACCCCAAGGAAATCATATAGAAGAGAAAAGGACCCACTTTTGCAAAAATGTTTGCAGAGGCTCTTTGTGTGGTGGCAAAGAATTGGAGAATGAATAAACGCCCATCAATGGGTAATGGATGAATAAGTTATGGTATATGAAAGAAATGGAATATTATTATTCTATTAAAAAAAGATACAAAAGCTAATTTTAGATAGGTCTCAAAATATTTACATGCAATGATGCTGAGCAAAACAAGTAGAATCAAGAATACATTGTACGTAGTAACAGCAAGATTGTACAATGGTCAACTATGAAAGACTTTGTTTTTCTCAAGTGGTTCAGTGATCCAAAGCATCTCCATTATAAATAATGCTTCCTGATGGTTTTAGATAGATGCTGCTTATTATTTCAAAGAAAATTCCCTTTATCCCTATCCTTTATGGTGTTTTTCATAGGAATGGGTGCTGTGTTTTGTCAAAAACTTTTTCTGGATTTATTGAGAGTATTATATGATTTCTGTTAGCTTTGTTATTGACATGATCAATTATGGCGATAGTTTTCATGATATTGAACCAACCCTACATTTCTGCTATAAATCCCATTTGGTCATAGTGTATTATTCTGCAGATAAATTCTTGTACTTTCTTTGTTAATATTTTATTTAAAATTTGTGCATCTATATAAATTAGAGAGATTGGTTTGTAATTTTCTTTCTCTGTTTTGGCTCTTCCTAGTCAAAGAAGGAATTTGGCAGGATTCCTTCTTTACCTATTTTTCCAAATTGTTTATTTGAATTAGAATTAGGATTAATTGTTCTTCAAATGTTTGGTAGAATTCACTTGTAAATCCATCTGGCCCTGGAGATTTTTTTTTTTTTTTTTTTTAGAGAATTCACTGATGACTTGTTTAATATCTTTTTCTAAAATGGGATTATGTATTTCCTCTTCTGTTAATCTGGGTAATTAATAAATTTGTAAATATTCATCCATTTTAATTAGATTGTCAGATTTGCTGACACACAGTTGGCCAAAATAGCTCTTAATTGTTGCTTTAATTTTTTTCATTGCTGGTAAGCTCACCCTTTTCATCTTTGTTGCTGTAATTTTTTTTGTTTTTTTTTTTTTAATTTCCTTTTTCTAATCAGATTAATGTAAAGGTTTATCTATTTTGTTGACTTTTTTCATAAAACCAACTTTTAGTTTTATTAATTAGTTTGATAGTTTTCTTAGTTTCAATTTTATTAATTTCAGCTTTGAGTTTCAGAATTTCTAATTTGGTATTTAATTGGGGGGTTTGGGTTTGTTATTTTTCTAGTTTTTTTAGTTGCATGCCCAAATCATTGATCTCCTCTTTGTCTATTTTATTCATGTAACTATTTAGATATTTAAAATTTCTCCTGAGAACTGCTTTGGCTACTTCCTATAGGTTTTAGCATGTTGTTTCATTATTGTCATTCTCTTGGATGAAATTATGGATTGTTTCTGTGATTTGTTGTTTGACCCACTCATTTTTTTTTCTTTGCTGAGGCAATTGGGGTTAAATGACTTGCCCAGGGTCACACACCTAAGCAGTGTTAAGTGTCTGAGGCTAGAGTTCAACTCGGGCCCTCCTGACTTCAGGGCTGGTGTCTATCCACTGTGCTACCTGGCTGCCTCCAGTCTTATATTTTCTTTTAAAAAATCAAGTTTGCAAGTATAATATTGGCAAAGCATAGTCAGAAAACAATTGGGGAAAGAATAGGAGTCTTCAGTGGACTGAAACATCACTATGAATTAGCAGCATGAAATGCTAAATTAGTGCAATCTTGGGCTCTGTTTAAAAAGGAAATTTCTAGGAATAAGGATATGGTAGTACTACTATACTCTGCCCCATACAGAGCACATATGGTGCACTGTGTTCAGTCACAGTGTGCATGCTATAGTTTAGGAAGAACAAAGAATAGAGAAAACAGAATGGTAAAGGGCAGTGATGTCATGCCATATGTAGACTGGGTGAAGGAACTGGGAATGTATAGCCTGAACAGAAGACTCCATGATTGACATGTTGATTTATTGTTGCTGATCATATATTCAGAAAATGATGGAGAAAATGTTAATTATGCAGAAGAAACTGAAAAATGGGCCCTGTATACATTTTTCCCCCAAGTGAGCTCATTGTTAAACATTTACCAGCCTACCCTTGACTAATCTCTGCAGAAATCCTTTTCAGCTTTATAGTTCTTTGTATATAAACAAAAAACACAATTAGCATGAGAATGTCAGTGAATCAAGGGATGCAGTATATAAATGAAGGAATTCTCAACAGTAAAAGTGCAAAATCTTTGAATCTGAGAATCTTAGAAATGGAAGGGATCTAGGAAACTATTTTTGCCAAACTCCTCTTCACACAGGAATCTCCTTTGTAATGTCACTGAAGTGTGAGTAGTCTAACTTCTGACTGAACACATGAAATGATGGAAAGCTTATAACCTCTCAAACTGACCATTGTTTCTGCAGAATAATTAAGTGATTGCTTCTGTTACTTGTGTTGCTAATGTTCTAGAAAAACAATATGTGCAATGCAACAATATTGTAACAGAAAAATAACAAACTATGCTTAAAAAGTTATCAAACTGTGCATACCTTTTGACCCAGCAGTGTTTCTATTGGGCTTATATCCCAAAGAGATCTTAAAGGAAGGAAAGGGACCCACATGTGCAAGAATGTTTGTGGCAGCCCTTTTTGTAGCGGCTAGAAACTGGAAACTGAATGGATGCCCATCAATTGGAGAATGGCTGAATAAATTATGGTATATAAATATTATGGAATATTATTGTTCTGTAAGAAACGACCAGCAGGATGATTTCAGAGAGATCTGGAGAGACTTCCATGAACTGATGCTGAGCGAAATGAGCAGAACCAGGAGATCATTATACACGGCAACAACAATACTATATGATGATCAATTCTGATAGACATGGTTCTCTTCAACAATAAAATGTTTCAAACTAGTTCCTATTGTTCAGCGATGAAGATGGTCATATACATGCAGAGAGAGGCCTGAGGGAACTGAGTGTGGACCACAACATAGCATTTTAACGCTTTCTGTGAATATTTCCATGCATTTTGTTTTCCTTCTTAAGTCGTTTTTTTTTTCCTTCTCTCTTTCTAGATCTGATGTTTCTTGTGCAGTAAGATAACTATAGATATGTATACATATATTGGATTTGTCATATAATTTATCATATTTAGCATGTATTAGATTACCTGTCATCTAGGGGTGGGGGTGGAGGGAAGGAGGGGAAAAGCTTGGAACAAAAAAAAAAAGTTTTTGCAAAGGTCAATGTAGAAAAATCACTCATATGTTTTATAAATAAAAAGCTTTTAATTAAAAAAAAAAAACAACTTTTGAGTTCCAGATTCTCTCCCTTATCCTCACCTTCAGTATTCATTAAGGAATCACATGTAAAGTTATGCAAAATATTTCTCCAAAGGCCATATTGTGAAAGAAACTATAGATCTCTGACTCTAAAAAAAAAAAAAAAAAAAAAAAAAAACCTCAAGAAAAATAAAGTTGAAAAAGAGAGACAGAGAAAGTGAGACAGAAAGATTCAGAAAGACAGAGTGTGCTTCAGTCTGTATTCTGACATAATCAGTTTCTTTTCTGGGTATGGACTGGATTTTTTATTGTAAGTTCTTCAGAGTAGTTGTGGATTATTGTATTGCTGAGAATAATAAAGTCATTTATAGCTAGTCAAAAAAAAAGAAAAGAAAAAGAACTGAAACATTTAGAATTCTGATTAATGCAATGATAAATTACGAGTCCCGAAGCTTGGAGATAAAACTTACCTTTCACTTTCTTGGAGAGAAATGGTGAATTTAAAATGCAGAGAAAGACATATTGTTGAATCATGGCCAATGTGAGAATTTGTGTTGCTAAATTATGTCTATTTATGATGAGGGTTTTTTGGAGGCATGATGGTACACATCTATAATCCTTGTTACTGGCAAGGTCAAGGTTAGTGGATTGCTTGAGCTCAGGACTTCTGAGCTGCAATAGGTCAAGTCAATTCATACTGTCTGGCACCAGTATAGCAAAGAGGCCACCAGATTTCATAAGAGGATAGAACTTGTCAGTAATGGAATAGGGCCTATGGATGGTGACAGAACTTCTGAACCAGATGAGGAAAATTAATTTTCAAAAAAAGACCTAGGGATTTTAGTGTGATATAAACCAGTATGAATAAATAGTATGGCATGGCAGTCAAAAAAAAAAAAAAACAAAACAAAACAAACAAACAAAAAAAAACTAATGACAGTCCTAAGTTACACTGAGATAAATCATTACAAATGTAATGACATCCCAAAATACTCTGTCCTGATGAGATTATATTTGAAATACTATGCTCATTTGTGACAAGTATGAGATTCTATAAAGACATGGAGGGAAAATGGCTAGCTTGCAACTGGTCTGGAAAAGACCTGAAGATTTTAGTCAACTTCAAGCTAGTTATGAATCAACAGGATTATATAGAATCCAAGAAAAGAAATGTTGTCTTAGGCTGCATTAGGAAACACTGGTAGTCCAGGACTAGTATACTCTGATCAGAACATATTTAGAGTACTGTGTTTAGTTCAGAGCACCACATTTTAGGAAGGAAGGACAACTACAAAATAGAGAGTATCCAATGCAGAGTGAATAGTGTAGCCCTTTTATACTATAACCCCCTTACTTTTGCTCTCTGGGCTGGCTCATTGACTCCAACTTCTCACACCAAAAGGTCTGAGGTTTCCAGAAAAGGGTCACAATAATGAATCTAAAACTCTTCACCTCTCCCTGAGAATCTTTTGAGAAATCTTGTGTGTGTGTATGTGATGCTATCCTATAATTTGTCCCTGTAACTCATAGACCTATACTATTGTACTTCCCGCTTACACAAAAATGAGTCACCTTGACACTATTGACTCAAGCAAAACATTTATTTAATGTTAGAAGTGAGAGTAACCATAACATTAAAATTACTCAACATGAAGGCAAATTCAGGAATGATCAAAATATCATAGTCTATAAACCTTAGCAAATTCCCCCACCTGTGCATACTGTGTACCTGGGAGAGAATGGGCGTACACTTAGAGAAATCTCCCAGAGAAGTACATATATGTATGGCAAAATCCATGTGCTTTGAAGCAATTCACAACTGGATTATAAGCCTTGATATATTAGTATTACCTTTAGGAGCAATCATTATCCCATGAAGCCACTTCTACTAGTTAATCACTTCCTGATCTTCACCTCTTTTCTGATGAAAAAATAAGTTTCTCAATTGATGGCTGCACTTAGGCCTATGATGTTATTATTAAATATCATTACCTTTTATTAAACTTTGTCTGTGTAATCATCCCTCCTCTCCACTTCCTGCCTTTTGATAACTAGCTCATTAAGTTCAATAGGCTTTTTACCTCTACCATAAAATCTTGTCACTGTTTTCCTACATAGTCATTTTGGTTCTCTTAACTGTGTCACAGTAATGAAGCTGTGACAAGATCTTTTAATTCACAGCTACCCTTAAGAGGACTCTGATAAAACATTATGCTATTGTAGTGCTAGGGAAGTGACTTCTCTTTTAACCCAAGAACCACAAAGTTTCTCAGGTTAATCCTCTGTACAGTTCAGAGTCAGCAATTCAATCAGCAGGAGGCTGATTGATCCAATAAACTTTTAGCTGATGAAACAATTTTTTACAGGAAAACAGAATCCACTACAAAATAGATGCAAAGCTCATCTCTGCCCCAACTTCGACCCTTTTTCTTCTTCTTAAGTCAGAGACAGATTAAAGAGCAACCAGGTTTCTCAGGTTTTTTCTCTCTCTCAAATATAAAGATGATAATACTAGAAGGAAATGAACTTAAATCTATCTTTTAGTGAGATTACAGAAACTATTTCAACTATTTCTTCAAACAGTCAACAAAGCAATGCCTCTCTTTCAATTACTGTCTCCCAGAAAAGTAATTAAAGCCTTTTTTTTTTATCAGTTTCCTCTTCCACTAATGTCTTCATAGCTTACATTTTTACATTCCATATGATTCAAATTGGGGCCCTTTGATGGCCAGTAACTCATCATATTAGTAAACCTCAAGAAATCTATCTTTATTTCAAGTATGTACCCAACAATTTTTATTTAATCTTCCTCTACTCACCAGTTATTTCCTATTTCATTTCCTCAAACCTTTAAAGTTTAGATGAAAAAAGTCACATGTAAGTAAAAAGATGATAATTTCCTAAATCCTCATTTATTCAGTTTCTTAAAAATACAAATACAAATAATTCTTTCAATATATTCATCTAAGGGGGAATTCTCTATATAATCTTCTTCACAGTATATCTCATTCACATTTTATCCAAGACAATATTTCTTCACAAATTGATTTCCCTCACACAAAAGTTCTTTTTCTGTTCCTTTAAGCAACAAAATTGTTTACAAGTTAAAGAAATGATGCCTTTCATCAGGATAGCAAGAAGATTGGAGAATATAACCTATAAATATCAGTTAAAGAAACCGAGGTTATATAACCTGGAGAAGAGGATAATTGGAGAGGTGAGGGAGAAAATTATGACTATCTGCAAGAATTTGAAGTGTCATTTAAAAGGAGGTTCGATTCATTCAGATTGGCTGCAGTAGTACAAAGTCTGTAACAATGGCTAGAATCTGAAGAAGGGCCAACTTAGGCATTATATAATAAAAAGGCTTTAAATAATTAGAGCTGTCTGAAAATAAAATTGTCTGCTTTAGGACTAGTGAGTTCCTCCTCCCTGGAAGCCTTTAAAGAAAAGGTGAATGATCACTTGTAAGTTATAGCAGGGATTCTTGTTCTGAGGTATGCCTTAGACTCATTGATTTATGATGTTCCTTTAAGCTCCAAAATTCTGCACTTTAGTGATTCTAAGATTCTGGGAAAGCATGCTGGGAAAAATTCCTTGAAGAGTAAAAAGTGCTGTGGGGGTTCCAAGTTCTGAATCAGTGTGATTTCATCTGACACAGCAAATTATAACCATTACAGCTCTCTACTAACAGAGAATTGATTTAAGTCAATATTATTTAATTTAATATTTCCTACTTAGATTGATCTTTCACTTCTTAGGTAAGTTGAGTTCTCTTTTACTTCAAAGGAAAAGAATTTGCCTAAGGAACAGAATCATGTTTGTAGGCTTCCTGTTCTTATATAATCTCTTTTATCTCTGTACATGTTTCTAATTTCTTGATGTCTGCAAGTCTCCACAAAATCCTCTAACTAGCTCTTTTAGCTTCCATGATAGCTTGGATAAATATCCCTTCCATTTACCCCAATAACAAAGTAACTTTGGGGAAGAAGAGTCATGGCATATTGTCAGTTCGGAAATGCTGTTGCAATAAATGGAATGCTTTTAAAATGCCTTTATATCCACCAAAAAAGATAATGTGGGAACATGGATAAAAGTCTATCCTTGGAATCTCAAAGATTTGGATTCTGACACAAAAACTATTATGACTTTGGGCAAGTTACTTAATTTATGAGTATTCCAGATTATAGACAATTGTTGATCTGCATCAGTAGAAAGAATTTCCATATAAAGAATTCTCTTTAATCAGTATAATCACAGGAATTTACACCTTACCTCTCTCCAACCCCTAGATTATATTCATTGCAATATTCCAAAGATTAGGTATGAAGTATTTGTTACTGGACCAGTCATAAAGCATTTCAATCTGTGGCTAAGATGACAGGAAACAATAATGATGAATTTTGGAGGGGATGTGGGAAAACTGGGACACTAATACATTGGTGGTGGAGTTGTGAATTGATCCAACCACTCTGGAGAGCAATTTGGAATTGTGCATACCCTTTGATCTAGCAGTGACTCTACTAGGCCTATATCCCAAAGAGATCATAAAAAGAGAAAAGAAACTGTGTGTGCAAAAATATTTGAAGCAACTCTTTTTGTAGTGACAAGAAATTGGAAACTGAGTGGATGCCAATCAGTTGGAAAATGGCTGAATAAGTTATGTAATATGAATGTATAGTATATTATTCTATAAGAAATGATCAGCAGGATGATTTCAGAAGACACCTGGAAAGACTTATATGAACTGTTGCCAAGTGAAGTGAGTAGAACCAGAAGATCATTGTACATGGCAACAAAATTATATGATGATCAGTTCTGAAGGATGTGACTCCTTTCAATAGCAAGGTGATTCAGGCCAGTTCTGATGATCTTGTGATTAAGAAAGCCATCTGCATCCAGAGAGAGGACTGTGGTGACTGAGTATGGATCACAACATAGGATTTTCCCCTTTTTTGTTATTTGTTTGCTTGCATTTTGTTTTCTTTCTCATTTTTTTTTCTTTTTAATCTGATTTTTTCTTGTGCAAAAGCTTTAATCAAAAAAAGAGAATATGGGGAAAAAGAAAAGAGGAAAAGAAAAAAGCATTTAAATGTGTTTGGACATTGAAGAGAGTATTTATTTTTATTAAGCAATAAAATGAAACTTATGTGTTCACTCTATTCTGTTAGAATAAAAATATTTTATCAGCTTTCTTTTCTTTCCAGAAAGGGCAAGCCAAAAACCAGTCATTCTTTCTCTCATGGCTTGGAGGAACCTGGGCTAATACCATTCAACTGATTAATGCAAATTGACATTTCAGGCAAAAATGTCTTGGGTAAAGGTCAAGAAGGTGCCCCAGACTGGATTCAGTCTCTAAAGGGCAGATGGGAGCGTTTGCTTTCATTACTATAGTGTTTCCTCTACAATATATCTGTCGTTATCAGAAATTCAGCCAAAGCAGACAAACTTAACCATCGCTAAAAGATTAGTCTTGGAAGTTGGGCTTACTGTTTAAGAATTATATTCTCATGACAAGCATGTTTCCTCCCTCTCCTCACAGTCAGGCATCATTTCCATTCTGATTGGGTAAAGTAATGCCATGCTCAGCTCTTTCAGTTGGTTTTCTAATTAGTTGAGATTATATGATCATAGCTAAGATTTTGGCAACCAGAGTCTGGAACAGACTTATTAATGATGATCAATTATAGCCAGGTGGAATTTCTGACAGCTGATTTTTACCTGACAATATGTGTAAAGCCTTTAATTAGATAAATGTAGCTAACAAGCTGACCTCACCATCTGCTCTTATTTCTCTCCCTGAGAAGAATATTTCACTACATTCTGAATTTAACTGCTGTTAGTCCAGACCCAAAATTTGAGCTCTGGTCAATTGCAAACAATGTTCTAATACTTTTTCATCGACTTATATCAATACAAATAGAAACTGTTTTCCCTAAACCAGCTGGTGACCAAGTTGATGATTTGAAAGAAACCCTTCTCTGTCAACCTGAATTAAATCATTCATGTTGCAAGCAAAAGGGATATTTAGATGAGGTCCCTTTCTGTTTTGTACAGTCTCTGAAAATAAAGGCAGTAGAAACACTTTACTGCAAAGAAGGTGAAAAACTGGTAGGGTTAATGATGATATAGGGAAATAACAGCAGCAATAAAAATAATATTGCTGCTATAATATCACAAGGATCTGCAAACAAATACTAAATCTATTCTACATCTTTATCTCTGCTTCAGTCTAAGAAAAGTCCTTGGGACCACTCTATAGATTTCAGGAAGGATCTCATAGTAACACATACATTGTTGCAAGTTATGGGATACTGGGAATTCATCTCAAGATATATTTTTACTTTAATATGTTGGTTGTAATTTGTAGAATTCAAAAGTTCATAGAGTTAGGTTGCTTATCATCTATTCTGAATTTCTCATTTTATGAATGGAATGAATTATATCTTCAAGGTCACATAGCTATTTAGTGATAGAAATGGTACTAAATGATACTAAAAACCAAAACCTAATTTCCTAGTCCAGGACTGTTTCTGTGTCAACCCAGGCTCAACATTAGGCAAATAAATAACAGAATCATATTTTTAAAATCCAAACCTATATTATTATATTAATGCAAAAAGACAAATTACAACATTCATTTCTACTTTTAAAAAAAGTCTAAAGTACAGACTGAGGATATAACTGAAAGCTAGCATTATGTGCAATGGTGAAACACTAAGAATATTTGCAATAAATGTAGGAGTAAAGTAAGATTGCCCCTTTCCCTGATGTAACTTTATATGGTTCTTGAAAATACTAGCAATAGGAAAAAAGAAAAGAGGAAAAAATTAAAGGCACAAAATTGGACAAAGAGGAGACAAAAACTATCTCCACTTGATGATGACATGATAATTTATTCTGAAAATCCTAGGAAATTGGCCAAAAAAATTAATTGCAACAATGATTTCAGTAAAGTAGCAGGTTACAAAATAAATCCACAGAGAATCAATAGCAGTCCTATTCAGTTATAACAAGATCCTGAAGGGAATAATATTATAAACATATATTACAAACATTTATTAAGCATCTGCTATGTGCCAGGCACTATGTTAAGGGTTAGAGATAGAAAAAAATAGGCAAAATACAGTCCCTGTTTTCAAAGGAACTCTCACTCTAATTGGGGAAACAAGAAGTAAAGGAATACATGTGACAAACTATATACCAGGTAAAAAGGAAGTAACTAAGAGAGAGAAGGCATTAAAATTTAGAAGGCACGCTTCCTTTAAAATGGGCTCTTAGTTGGAACTTGAAGAAAGCCAGGGAAGCAGTAGGCAGAAATGAGGAGGAAGACTGTTTTAGGCATGAAGGACAATCAGAGAAAATTCTTAGAGCTGGATTATCTTGTTCACTGAACAGCCAAGTAGCCAGTGACCTGAATCAGTCTCTGACAGAGAGTAAGTATAAACCTGGAAAGATAGAAGAGGGCTAGATTATAAAAGATTTTAAATGGAAAACAGCATCTTGCGTTTGCTCCTGGAGGTGATAGGGAGTCCCTGGAGTTTATTGAAAAAGGGGTATGATATTGCTGAACCTGTACTTTAGGAAAATCACTCCAGCACATAAATGGATGATGAATTGGAGTGGGGAGAGACTTGAGGCAGGCAGACCTGCTGCTGCACTACTACAATAGTCTAGGCATGATGAGGACCTGCACTAAAGTAATGGCAGTGTCAGAGGAGAAGAAAAAAAAAATACTCCAGAGTGTTGAATAGGTGAAATCAACAGGTCTTTGCAGAAGATTGGGTATAAGAGATAAGAGAGGGTGAGGAGCTGAAGATGATACCCAAGTTATGAGCCTGAGGAACCAGGACAATGGTGCTAACAATAATAGGAAAGGAGGAGAGGAGGAAGATTTAAGGAAACAGATGAGTTTAGTTTTGGGCATGATATCTAGTTCAAGATATCTGAATGGCAATTAGACATACAATATTAGAAGTCAAGAGAAAGGTCAAGGCAGAATATGTAGATTTGAGAATTATCAGCATAGAAATGGTAAGTAAGTCCATGGGAACAGATGAGATAACCAAGTGAAAGAGAGAAAGAAGAGAAGAGGATCCAGGATGAAACTCTGAGGGACACTCTCAATTAGATGGTATGATCTGAATGACCTTTTAAAAAAGGAGGCTGAGAAGGAGAGGTAGTCTGAGAGGTAGAAGAAGAACCAGGAGAAAAGGTTATCCCAAAAATCTAGAGAGAAAAGGATTTCGAGGAGAATGATCAATGGTGGCAAAGATAATGTCAACATGTCAAAGAGATAAAGGAGAATTAAAATTGAGAAAAATTCAATTGATTTGGCACTGCTATATAAGATGTATAGAGAACTAATTAAAAATATACAAAACCAAAATCTATTCCCTGATAGGTAAGTGGTCAAAGATTATGAAGAAACAATTTTCAAAAGAAAAATCACAAAATATTAAAACTACATGAAGAAATATTCCAAATCACTAATAAAAAAGACAAACAAAACTTTGAGGTTTTATCTCATACCCAGTAAATTGGCAAAATTGAAAAAAGATGGGAATAATTAATGTTGGAGCAGTTGTGGGAAGACAGGCATTGTGGGTGTAGCTGTGAATTGTTCTAACAATTCTTCAAGGAATTGGGAATTATGCAAATAATGTGATGAAAATGTTCATATTCTTTGACCCAGAGATTCCATTACTAGGCATATATACACGGAAGGCCAATGGTAATAAAATCCCATATATATTCAAATATTTATTGTGACACTTTTTGTAACAGAAAAGAATTAAAAACAAAGTTAATATCTATCAACTGGGAAAAGCTAAGCAAAACTGTAGTACTTGAATCTAATGGAATATTACTGTAGTGTAAGAAATGTTAAATGTGATGAATATGGGAAACATATGGAGATTTACACAATTTGATGCAGAGTTAAGAGCATTATAAAATAATGGAAAGAACTACAAAACAATCTAATGTTCCAGAATTACAAAGAACAAACATAGCTCCAAAGAAGGGGTATGAAAAGACAGTTTGACCTCACTCCTCTGCAGAAGTAAAAGATCAATGGGTATTGTGTATTATATATATTTTCAGACTTTTTAATTTATTGATCAGCTTTGCTGGTTTTTTCTTTTTCTTTATAAAATATTACTTATTTTATTTCACCTAGCAGAACCACAGCGCAGTGGATATAGTACTAGACATATGTCAGAATAAAGTCTTGAGTTGAAATCTATTCTCTGATAATTATTACCTATGTAACCCTTGATAAATCACTTAATCTCCATCTGAATCAGTCTCCTCATCTGTAAAATGGGTAGCACCTATCTCCCAAAGTTGTCCCAAAGATGCAAGATATTTCTAAGACATTTTACAAACTTAGGCTACTATATAAATACTATTATTTTACTTCATTATTACTAATAGTAATGGTATCTTATGGGATGGCGGTCTTGGAGGGAGAGGAAATTTTAGTCATAAAAAAAAGTTATCAGTGAAAATTTATTTTTAAAAATTGTAAACTAAATAAATATTTACCAATTGGGGACTAGATAAATCAATTCTGGGACATAAACATGATGGAATGTTATATTTGTAAGAAATGATGAATACTGAGAAGCATAAAATTTATATTTTATTTATATATATATATATATATTATATATATTCATATATAAATCAATCAATATTTAATAAGCAATTACCATGCATTCAGCACTGTGCTAAGCTCTGGAATTCAAAGAATGACAAAAAAATGATCCCCCTCCCTCAAGGAGTACATATTTTAATAGAGGAGATTATTGTTTATCCTTTATTTTCTAAGGGGAACCTTGATATCATGGGTGATATCATAACTTGTATGTGAATTGGATTTAGGTAAGGTAGAGTTGTACAAAGTCTTTAGCCTCTCTCTTCCTGGGTTAAGGATTTTCAGTGCCAGGACAAAAGTCAAGATGACTGGCGTTGATCCAAGAGATAACATGCAAATAATGTACAAATAAGTTAATGGAGTTAACGGGTAAATGTCAGAGAAAAGGTACTAGTACTATGGAGAAATGGGAAAGTTTTCTTTAAAAAAGGGTGGTATTTTAGTTGCTATTTGAATGAAACTAGGAGACCAAAAGGAGGAAAATATTCCAGATAGGGAGGATATCATTGGAATTTCATGGAATTCAGGCATGGAATTCAGCAAGGAGACCAGTGTCACTAGATTGTGGAATGTGTACAATTGATGTTTAAGAAAACTCATAGGAGGAGATGGAAGAAAAAGGGGAAAACAAAGCTGGTTGTAGAGGACTTCAAAAAAGCCAAATAGATAATTCTGGAAGTAATAGGAAGCAACTGGAGTTGCTTTTAATGAGGGAGGGTGGCACAGTTATGTGATCAGATCCATGTTCTAGGTAGATCACTTTGACAACTGAGTTGAAGTTGTATTCACTAGAGAGAAACTTGAACTAGAAATATCAATCAGTAGGCCATTATAAAAGTCTGGATATGGGATGAAGAGGGCTAGAGAAAGATTAGAAGAGAAAAGGGGCATTTGTGAAAGATATAACAAAGGTAGAATCAACAAACTTGCCAACGTCGGATGGTTGAAGGTGAGTGAGGAATAGAGAATAACCCCTAAGTTGTGAGCTTGGTCATTGGCAAAGTAGTAGTAGCCTTAACAGTAAGTAATAGGGAAGTTACGTTTGCGATAGTTGAAGATGAGTTTGTTAGATTTAAGACATCCAGGGCACTTCTGGTTTGAAATATCTATTAAACAATTGGAGATACTAGGCTAAAGGTTAAGTGAGAGGTTAGGATTGTATAAATGACATGAGTCATCAATATAGGGATGGTAATTCATGGGATCTCATCATATGAACTGATGCAAATAGAAACAAGCAGAACCAGGAAAAGAATATACACAACTACAACAACGTAAATAGAAAAAGAGCATCACAGTACTTCAAATGTGAGCAGCCAGGTGGTACAGTGAATAAAGTGCTAGGCTTACAGGCAGGAAAAGTCATCTTCCTAAACTCAAATCTAGCCTCAGTTCGATCCTAAATATGTGACTTTGGCCCTGTTTGCCTCAGTTTTGTCATTTATACAAGGAACTGGAAAAAGCAATGACAAACCACTTTGCCAAGGAAAACCCCAGGAAAAGTTATACATGATCAGTTGAAACAACTGAATAACAATAAACACTCCAAATGTGATCTGATCAGGAAGAAGTACAATGAGACTACTGAGAATTATCATTTTATTATTCCCGAAAGCTATCATCTCTTGCTGCCAGAATACAACTTTCTTAGCAGCCATATCATAGTTAACTGAGACCACTAAAATTCCCAGTTGTATTTTTTTTCAGAAAAATTTCTATGAGATACCTTCCCAACTTGTACTTATGATTTTGAACTCTTGAAACACTTTTACATTTATTTCTATTGAATCAATTGGATCAAGTATTATAGTCTGTCAAGAACTCTTTACGTCCTAACTCTCAAGCACTCTTTTAGTTATTCCTTCCAGTTTTGTGTCATCTACAAATTTTATATCAATGTCTTATTTGCCTGTATTCAAATTATTAATAAAGAATATTAAAGGCTAAGGAAAGGTTTCTGAGATTTTCCATTAGATACTGCCTTCTAAGTTGACATCAAATCATTGGTGAGTGCTCTTTGGGTCTAGCCATTCAAAATGTTTGGAGGCCACCCATTTGTCCTGTAAAATAACCCTTATCTCCATTCTTTCCATAATAAAAGTAAGAGAAATTCTGAAATTTCATTCAAATTCCATCATCTATAGATTGTTTTTAACCTGTCAACCCAACTGCTAGCTCCTTCTCCCTCTTAGATTATCTTTTATCTACTCTGTATATTTTGTACATATGCGATTATTTAGATGATGCCTTCTCCTTTAGATTTTAATATCCTTGAGGACAAGAATCAGTTTCAACTTTCTTCGTATTCTAAATAGAATGGCAATAAAATTCACTTAATAAATGCTGACTGAAGACAGTATAATAACAGGAGTAAACAAATCTCTGGAGATAATGAGGAGGGTACCTGTTTCTGAAATATTATATTGCAACAACCCATGCTATTTTGCTGCTGTGTAGGTATTAAACTGATGTAAATGAAATCTTCTTTCCCCCCAAGAAATCTCTGTTCTAATGATAAGCAGTTTTAACATTAAGATATATGCATCACAGTACAGTGCTCTCATAATGCTGAACATCCTTTAACCACCTCATCTATTTATCTGCCTCACAACCATAAGCATTTGTCATTAAATAGGACAGCATGCATAGGTATGGGTAACATTAGTGGCTCCCAAGCAAAATTCTAGCAGCTTCTTTGTTTGCAAGGTTTGCTTATTGTGTATCTAGGTAGTCACATATTAAAACTGTGTTTCTAATGGCAGAGGAATGTGTCTCTCCCGATTGGCTCATAGAGGGTCACTTTAGATCAGGTTCATATGCTATTGTACTTTTATCAAAATTCTAATAGTGTTAAAGGTGTGTATGAAAACTTATGGATATAGGGGTGAGCAAAACCTGTGTGGTTTATAAGGATTCTTAAAATTCTGTAAAAGGAAAAGGTGAAACAATATAATATATAGGGATGTTGGCCTCAGAGTCATAAATAGTAATGATGATGATGACATTTATTATTTTAAGATTGGTAAACTGTTTGGGGTTCAGATCTTGCCGTTGATATATATTGGCTATGTGACTCTGGAGTAAGTCATTTAATTTCTTAGTGCAGTAGGAAATTTTTGAGATTGTCATTGGTTATTTGGTAGAAAGTTTTTATTCATTGGGAGCTCCTTATTCCAATGAAATCCCAGTTCTTGGAGGAAAAATAAAACACTAAAGGTGTCTTGTATTTGTGCTAGAGTATTGTTAACTTTTTGTTTACACAGGATAAGCAAGCCAGTCTAGAAAAAACAGTAAGGTACCTTGAAAAAGAAAGACAAGAGACAATATGTGCTGGAAATGTCAAAATACCATCACTATCATCTTAACTCCTTTTCCTTCTCATACCCTGATAGAGATAACCCAGGACTTTGAACCCAAGATTCTTGAAAAGAACAATGTTCCCCAAATCACCAGAAATACTTCCAACTCATCCTCCACAGCTATCGTTGAAGGGAGAAATCATTGTGGAAAAGGGATCTAATCAATATAATTTTTTTTTTTTTTTCTGAGACAATTGGAGTTAAGTGACTTGCCCAAAGTCACACAGCTAGGAAGTATTAAATGCCCAAGACCAGATTTGAACTCAGGTCCTCCTGACTTCAGGGTTAGTGCTCTATCCACTGCGCCACCTAGCTGCCTTTACAATATTCTTTTATTAAACACCTTCTATATGCCAGGTACTGGTCTAAGTCCAGGGGATACAAATAAGAAAAAGAAAGACAGCTCCTGCCTTCAAGTATCTTACAATTTATTGGAGAAAGATGGCACAGAAAAATTAAAAAGTCAGAGGGAATTATCTGGTAAAAGAGAATGGTAGAGTTCAGTCCAAGGAGCAGAGCTGGTGGAAAATGAAAAGTTAGTTGTGTGACTTGGCATTCTTCTTTAAAAGTAGGTTTGGGGAGGAAATTTGTGCCTTTCCTTCCAGCTCTTCGTAAGAGGGGCAGAAATTATTGTTGATGTATGGAATCTCACAGGAAGATGAATTTCCCAGTGCTAAAGTTTCCTGGCAGCATTTATATGATGGAATCTAATTCAACAAGTGAAGCTGGTGGGAAGCCTATTTGCATCGTCACCCCTAACAAAAACTATTGGCCTATTGCCATTAATAAGTAGGTGCCCTGGGAGTAGAAATATCATCCATACCACTTGTCCTGCTTCCAGATCAGTCTTCATAACCGTCATCTACTATGCAGAAAGGTATAGCCTTCTCTACCAACTACCAGCCAACTGTCTCCAAGAGGAAAGGCAAGCTGGTTGGAGTACTAAGGAACCCTTGGGTGGGGGGACAGGTAGAAGAGGAAGCAAACTATATCTGCAACTTAAGCTATCATCATTCCTGTGACTACTATTTCATCTTAGACGCTAAGAGAGAGTTGAGGATTCTAAACTTGAGAGTCTTTTCTCAATCTTCGTTTTTCTTTACTAGTCTTTGATATTGTTCTTTCTCCTGGTTCTCCTACATGTCTGACGACCCTTAAGTCTCATTTGCTGGATCCTCATCCAAATCTTGCCTTCTAACTGTAGGTGGTTCTCAAGATTCTGTCCTGAGCTCTATCCCTTTTTCTACTTCACTTGATCTTTCCAGCTTCTATGGATTTAATTATCATCTCTTGCTAAAAGGCCTCACAAGCAATGAAGTAACATCAATACTAAGCACATTTACAACAAATGGCATAGGACCAAAGTCTTAAAGGAAAGGTTAAATGAATTACAGGAGATAATAATAAAACTATAGTAATGGGGCAACCTCAATTTTCCTCTTTTAGAATAGCCAAATCTAATCATAAAATAAATTAAAAAGAAGTAAAGGAGTTCAATAGTATCTAAGAAAATAGACTTCTAAAGAAAATTGAATGAGAATAGAAAGAAGTATGCCTTTTTTCCTAATTTTATTAGTTCAATATTTTTCTTTTTTAACTTTCAATTTTATTTATGTGTTTTTTGATTTTTCAGGATTTACATTTTGGTTTTAATAACTGCAAAACTTTAATTTATTCTTTTTCTAGCTTTTTTTAGTTGCAAGCCCAATTCATTGACCTATTCTTTTTCTCTGTTACACATTTAGAGATATAAAGATATGAAGTTTTTACTAAGTACTGCTTTGATTGCATTCCATGAATTTTATTATGTTGTCTAACTTAATGTTTACTGTATGTATATTCATTAAGATATTGTTATCTTAGTGAAGTCACTGACTATTTCTATGATTTGTTATTAGATTTACTCATTCCTTAGGATTGGATTACTTAGTTTCCAATTAAATTTTTATCTATATTTCCATGGCCCTTTGCTGAATGTAATTATTATTGCATTATGATCTGCAAAGGATGCATTTAATATTTCTGTTTTTCTCCATACGATTATGAGGTGTTTATTCTCTAATACATGGTCAGAGGTCTATTTTCTAAAATTCTATTCACCTCTTTACTTCTTGTTTATTTATTTTATGATTAGATTTAGCTAATTATGAAAGAGGAAAGTTGAGTTTTCTCCAATAGTATAATTTTACTATTATATCCTATAATTCATTTAACCTTTCCTTTAAGACTTTGGTTCCATGCCATTTATTGCATGTGTGCTTAGTATTGATATTATTCATTGTTTATAAGGCCTTTTAGCAAGATGTAGTTTTCTGGTTTATCTCTTAATTAGGGATATTTTTAACTTTCCTTTGCCTGAGATAATGATTGCTAATCTTGCTTTTTTTCCCTTTTTCTTTTCTTTAAGTATATATTTATTATTTAAATAATAATAGTTTTTTAATTTTCCAAAATACATGTAAAGATAGTTTTAAACATTCAACTTTGCAAAATCATGTGTTCCAAATATTTTATCCCTCCCTAACCCCCCTCTTCCCTTCCTTTAAACAGTAATTCAATATGGGTTAACATGTGCAATTCTTCTAAACATTTTCCCACATTTATCATGCTATACAAGAAAAATCAGATCACAAGGAGGGGATGAATGAGAGAAAAAAGAAAAGAAAACTAGCAAGCAAATAATGATGACAACAAAGGTAAAAATACTATCCTGTGATTGACATTAAGTCTCCATAGAACTCTCTCAGAATGTGGATGGTACTTTCCATGATAAGGATTGCCTTGAATCAACTAATTGAAAAGAGCCAAATCCATCACAGTTGATCATCTCATAATCTATTTTTGCTGTGTACAATGTTCTCTTTGTTCTATTCTCTTCACTTAGCATCAGTTCACGTAAATCTTTGCAGGCTTTTTTGAAAACAGTGTTTTTTTTTTCTTTTTTTTTTTCTTTAGCTAAAGTATAACAAATTTTACTCCAGCTCCTTATTTTAACTCTCTGTATCTCTATTTCAAGCATGTTTCTTGTAAACAACATATTGTTGGATTATGTTTTCTAATTAATTTTTCTATTCATTTCCATTTTATGAATAAATTCATCCCATTCACATTAACAATTAATATTATTAACTATTATTGACTATTAACATTTAAAAAACAATGAACTATAGTTCCATCTTATTTTCTTCTCTTTATTCTTTTACTCTTTCTATCCTATGCTTCTTCCAAAACCTGTTTTGTTTCTGACCACTGCTTCCTTTATATATTTTCTGTTTTAGTACACACAACATCCCTTTCTTCTATCCCATTTCTCCCTACTTCTGTGAAGTATATGATAGATTTCTATGTCCAGTTGAGTGTGTGTGTCTGTGTATATTTATTTTCCTCTTTGAACCAAATTAGATGAGAATGTGATTCAAGCACTAGCTGTCTCCCCACCATTTCCCCTTCCTTGCATGTCTTTTCTATATGAGATAATTTTCTCCATTCTACTTCTCTTTTTCCCTTCTCCCAGAGCATTCTTCTTCCTCACCTATCCATTTTAACTTTCTCCCAACATGTCATTTCTGTACCTTCTTTTTATGTAGGATCTTTCTAATTGACTTATAAGTTCTCATTTTATATGTATCATCTTCACACAGAAAAATGTAAACAATTCAACCTTATTGAGTCCCTTAGAGAAGAGAAATCTCTTGTTTAATTTTTTATGCTTTTCTTGTGTCTTATACTTGGAAGTTAAATTTTCTAATTAGTTCTATATCTTTTTATCAAGAATGATTGAAAGTCCTCTATTTCATTAAATATTCTCTGTTTTTCCCTTGAAGGATTTTACTCAATTTTGTTGAGCAGTTTATTCTTGGTAATCCTAGCTCTTTTGCCTTCTAGAATATGACATTCTAAGCCCTCTACTCCTTTAACATGATAGCTACTAAATCTTATGTTTTTTTCTGATTGCTTGGAGTATTTTCTCTTTGTTCTGGAAGCTCTGGAATTTAACAATAATATTCTGGGAAGTTTTCATTTGGGGATCTCTTTCATGTAGAAATTAATGGATTATTTCTCTATTTTACCCTCATGTTTAAGTATTATCAGGACAGTTTCCCTTGATAATTTCTTGAAATATTATGTCTAGACTGTTTCTTTGTGGCATTCAAGTAGTCCAATAATTTTAAAATTATCTCTCTTTGATCTATTTTCTGAGCCAGTTGTTTCTCCAATGAGATGTTTAATATTCTCTTCTATTTTTTTCCATTCCTTTGACTTTGGTGTATGAAGTCATTAGCTTCCACATGTCCAATTTTAGTTTTTAAGGAATTATTTTCTTCAATGAGTTTTTGAACCACTTTTTCCATTTGGATAGTCCTGTTTTTAAAGTGTTATTTCCTTCAAGATTTTTGTGCCTCTTTTAACAAGCTAATAATTGTCTTTTTTGTAATTTTTCTCCTTTGTTCTCATTTTTGTTTACATGTTTACTCTTTAGATTTTGAACTTCTTTGAGATGGGGATTATCTTTTAGCTCTTTGTATTTCCAGTGCCTAACACATATTAGGCATTTATTAAATACTTAGGTTAGTTGGTTGTCATTATCAATGTTTAATGCATGAAGACATAGAACTTGGAAGTAAACCCCTTTGGAGATAAAACCTAACAATTACTCCTTCAGGTACTATAGCCACATCCATTAAAGATTCAAAAAGTTCTTTATGCCCAAAGGGCTATAAAGGGCTACTCTTTGATCCAGCAGTGTCACTACTGGGCGTGTATCCCAAAGAGATCATAAAAAAAGGGAAAAGGACCTACATGTATAAAAATGTTTGTAGCAACTCTTCGTGTAGTGGCAAGGAACTGGAAACTGAGTGTATGCTCATCAGTTGGGGAATGGTTGAATAAGTTATAGTGTATGAATATAATGGAATATTATTGTTCTATATGAAATGATGAACAGGCTGATTTCAGAAAAACCTGGAAAGACTTATGTGAACTGATGCTGAATGAAATGAGCATAACCAGAACATTGTACATAGTAACAGCAAGATTAGTTGATCAACTGTGATGGACTTGGCTCTTTTCAGCAATGTGATGATTCAGCACAATTTCAATAGACTTGGGATGGAAAATGCCATCCACATTCAGAGAGAGAACTATGGAGACTGAACATGAATCAAAGCATAGTATTTTCACCATTGTTTGTTTGCTTTTTCTTTTTCATGTTTTTTCCCTTTTGGTCTAATTTTTCTAGCACAACATGACAAATGTAGAAATATTTTTTTAAAGCAAGTTCTTGTTACCAAATCAAATTTAGTCTTTGAATACTGTCAAATAATTCAGTGTTAGAAAATGATATTTTATCACTGGAAATGACATAAAAAAGGAGCATTGCTATCTGCTTTGCTGCTGCACCTTAAGAAGCATGGAACTTTTCTAACTGAATTATAGCTGAAACCTTCAATATATGTTATTTTCCCCATTAAAGTATGAGCTCCTTGGAAGAAAGGATCATTTTACATTGCTATTTGTGTCTACACTGTTTTATATGTATAGCAAGTATCTCCCTCTCTCTTTTCCTCCTTTCTTCCTTTCTCCCTTCCTTTTTCTCCTTCTTTCCCATCTCCTACTTTCCATTCCCTCCTTTCTTCCTCCTTTACTTTCTCTCTTTCTCCCTCTCTCCCTCCTTTGTTCTTTTACTTGTGATTTCATCATTGTAGGGAATGGCTGGTGTAAACATTCCATTTACTAATGCATATCAGCAACAGTCTTAAAGAGAGCTACCAGAGGCAACTTATAGGGTGAGTAATTTGCTGATGGCCACACAACAAAGAAGTATCAGAGGCTATATTCAAACCATGATCTTCTTGCTTCCAGGGTAATTTTTTTATCCCTCAAGTTGCTTCTAGAGTTGAAGAATTTAAGAATTCCTTGGCAAGATTTCCTTAGAGACTGGCCTCATTTATGTGTATAAAGCCAAGTGACAGTCACTTGCCAGCTGAGTGACCTTAGGGAAGTGGTTTAACCAGCCAGGGGCGTGGTTCCATCATCTATAAAATGAAGGGGACAGAACTAGATGATCATTGAGTCCCTTCAAGCCATGACATCTCCACCTCTGGCCTATTCATAACAACACAGTTCAGGTTTTGTTTCTTTCCTCAAATCCAACTGGAATCCATTCAGAAATGCTGTTTTCATATTCCTGACAGACCCTGCTTCAGTTCTCTAATTCGGCACCCAGGGGATAGCTGATGTGTGAAAGCTTGTCTGCTCTGCCAAAATGAAAGACTTCTGCTCAACTTGCTATCTTTGTCTGCCACAATGTGGAATACTGAAGAGTAAACACAACATTAAGCATGGAAATTCATACTGCACTGTTCCATCCTGTAACAGAAGTTGAGAGCAGTTCACTGCTTTATAGTTTTTGCTTTTAATTATAGCAACAACCTGTATTCATTTTCTCTGCAGTTTTGGGGTTTTTTTTGGGGGGGGTTGTTTTGTTTAGTATTAGATTTACTACCTAGGCTGGCTTTCATCTCCCTATAAAACTTTGGGGCTTCACTTTCATATAAAGAACTCTGGCTGCAGAACTGCAAGACCCAGGTGGTAGATTCAGGTTCACCACTCACACTAGCTATGTGATCTTAAGCAAGTCACTTAACACTCCTGAGCATCATTTTCCCCATTTTTAAAACAAAAGGAGAAGAACTAGATAAACATTGAGTCTCTTCAAGCTGTGATAATACATGATTCTATGATTTATTCTACTCCTCTATCTCACATCTTCCATCAGCCAAGTCTTCCTGCCCCACATCCCTCCCATCTTCCTGATCCTTCTCATTTCCTATACTGAGAATCTTCTCTCTACTCATTTCCTTCTCTTCCTCACTAATTGATGTCTTCTACTCCATTTTAGGGCAGCTAGACAGTGCAATGGATACAGCACCAATTCTGGAATCAGGAAAACCTGAGTTCAAATCTGGCCTCAGACATTTATTGGCTGTGTGACCATGGGCAAGTCACTTGATCACATCTGCCTCAGTTTCCTCATCTACAAAATGATCTGGAGAAGGAAATAGCAAACCACTCTGGTATCTCTGCCAAGAAAATTCCACACTATCACAAAGAGTCAGAATTGAACAATATTTGAGATCTAACTCAAAACTTACCTTCTTCCTTTGTACTTTCTGTGATCAATTTATTACTTTACCTAGCACTGTTACATGGAGGTTGTTTTAAAAACAAACAAACATTCTATCATATTAATTCTACCTCTGGTTTGTGTACAGTTATACAGATTTATATGTGCTCTGCTTTCCCCCATCATATCTCAATGATGCGCATACACACACCTCTTCTCTAGCTCTCATTACTCTTATTTTCCTTCAAAAACAAAAATAGTTGCTATCATTCATATAGTGCTTTAATGTTTGCAAAGCACAAATATATTATTTTATCCACACAATAGGTTATTAGAAATACAATTAGGATTAGAAATGTAATTAGAATTGGAGTTATATAGAAGGAAACTGAGACAGATAGCAATTAAATGATTTGCTTACGGTCACACAGCTGGTAAGTTACCTGCCTCTGAACTTAGATCTTTCTTACTCTTAAAAACCGTACTACCGAGTTGCCAAGGATCAGCTTCATACTATTTCTTCCATGAAGCTTTTCCTTATCTTCCCAGTGGTTGGTACTCTTTGCAAATTAACTTGGACATGTTGTTTGACGCCACCTCTCTTGGTCTCTTCTCCCCTCTGAAGGGCTATAGGGTAGAATTCCAAACTCCTCCCAATTACTTCCTTTGTAGAGAGCAGAAACTGACTCTCAGATCACTACATTCTGTATCTGCTGCCTTGCCATCAACTCAATGGAACTAGATGCTTTGTACCAGCTTCCCCTTGGCATTGCATCCTCCCCTTCCATGCCTCCTTTTGGGTACCATGTCCTTTTTAAGATTTTAAACTCCTTAAGAGCAAGATTTTTTTTTTTATTGTATCCCCAGAACTTAATCCAATACCTGGCACATAGTCATTAAATGTTAAGTGGTTTGGATTATCTATGTAACCTGTTGCATTCCCTGCCTCCCCATCCTTTTATATACTGCAAGTTCCCTGAAGGAAGGCAAAGTTTCATTTTTTCCTCTGTATTCTTCAGTGCCTTGTACAATATAGTTGCTTAATACTTGTTGTTCATTCTTTCAGCAAACATTTATTAAATATTCACCATATTTGGTGGCCTGTACTAGGTACTGGGAGCGAAAGTCACTTTCTTCTTTCTAACGGCTTATTCTGTTTCCTTCCTTGGATCTTCTTCCACATACTAACTCCTTAATTGAAGTATTTTATTTGATGTATGTCATATTTTAATCTTAATATATTTATGTATATATGTGTGTGTGTGTGTGTGTGTGTGTGTATTTGTGATTATGTAATTAGAGAATCATAGAACTTGAGAGTTGGAAACGTAGTCCAATCCCTATATGAAAGGATTCTCCACTATAATATACCCAACATATGGCCATAGATTTGTTCAAACACCTCCAAGGAGGGAGAACCAACTTTTTCTGTCACCCATTGCAC
The DNA here is from genome assembly GCA_023553655.1 of Myrmecobius fasciatus. NCBI lineage: Eukaryota > Metazoa > Chordata > Mammalia > Dasyuromorphia > Myrmecobiidae > Myrmecobius > Myrmecobius fasciatus. Next base: position 75,693 of record JAJPUD010008025.1, read on the forward strand.
TATTGGACAGCTCTAATTGTTAAGAGCTTTTTGTGGACATGAAGCCTGAAATCAATCCTTCTCCCTCCTCTGGTGCCTATTTTAAATAGATTTTATTCTCCAGGATAAGAATTGCATTTCCATTTGTTTGTAGTACTGATAAAGTGCAATGCTGTTAACTCCTCTCCCTCTGTACACATTCAAGGATTCAGAATGCCCAGATTTAAACAATAGCTTAAATGTTACTTTTAAACTGATACTGCTTTGGCTACAAATTTGAGCCCTTCAGTTTTGGGAAAAATATGTGGAATCCTCTTTTTTCTGGTTCATTTAGTTGACCTCTTCAATGGAGGGTCCAGAAGCAGCACATTGAGATGGGACTGTTCCACCTCCTGGGAACCTATGAGGCATGCTTCTTGGCATGCCCCCTGTACTCTGGTATAGTTTAGTAATGATGGGATTGCAGACCTTCTCCAGTTTTTTTCTGCTGATGCTCAGATTTTTCCTTCTCAGCAATCTGGTTCTCACTCAGCCAGTTGATTATTTCATATTATTTGGCAAAGATCTTTCCATTTGTTTTCATTACCAATTTTTCAGTTTTTCATCCTTTGTGGTAGCCTTCATGTTGAAAGCATAAAATTCAAGAGAATTTTTGTCTCTCTGATCAACCTCAGCCTTGTATTTCTCAGACTCCTGTACAATACATTCAATGTCTTCTTTGCTTAGATGACCTTTCTCATTGGTGATAGTGATCTTGTTCTCCTTTCCTATGCCATTATCCATAGCAGAAACATTGAGGATGCCATTTGTATCAATATTGAATGTTATTTCAATTTGAGGGATATCTCTGAATGGTGGAGGGATTACTAGGATTTTGAACTTGCCAAACAGGTTATTATCCTTTGTCATTGCTCTCTTACCTTCATAAATCTAAATAGGTACATCAGGCTGGCTATCCAAATAGGTGGTAAATATCTGTGTCTGCTTGGCAGGGATGATGGTATTACATTTGATCAGAACTGTCATAGCTCCACCAGCAGTTTCAATTCCAAGGGAAAAAGGAGTGACATCCAACAGCAACAAATCCTGCATATTTTCAGATTTATCTCCAGCAAAATGGCAGCCCAGACAGCTGCTCCATAAACAACAATCTCATCAGAATCAATACTCTTGTTGATCATCTTGCTGTTGCAGAAGTTTTGCAGAAGCTTCTGGATTTAGGGCATTTGAGTAAAACCACCCACCAGGATGATTTCATGTAATTTATCTATCTTGACATCTCTTCTTAAGGCCTTCTCCACAGAGTACAGTGTGCCACAAGAAAGATCAGCCTTCAGCTCTTTGAAATGGACTTGGGTGATAGACGTATAAAAAATATCTTCACATAGGGAGTACTGGGTACTGGAAGAGGGGTACACTTTTTACCTTCACAAATGGTGCACAGACAGTGAACAACCTTCTTGTTCTCATTGATGTCCTTCTTATGCTTTTGATTCAATTCAGCAATAAAATAGTTGATGAAGTAGTTGTCAAAATTTTCCATATCCAAGTGGGTGTCCCCAACTGTAGACTTAACCTCAAAAAATGCCATCTTCAATGGTAAGAATTAAGACATCGAGAGCACCATCTTCAAAGTCAAAGATCAACACATTTCTCTCAGCATCAACTTTTTTGTCTAAGCCATAAGCAATAGCAGCAGCAGTTGGCTCACTGAAAATTTAGAGTCATTGAGACCAATGATGGTTCAAGCATATTTGATGACTTGGTGTTGGGAATCATTAAACTAGGCTGGTAATGTGACTATAGCATTTGTGACAATCTTCCCAAGTTAAGCTTCAGCAATTTCTTTCATCTTGGTCAAGACCACAGAATATACTTCTGGTTAAAACCTTTAGTCTCCCACTTAGTTCTTAGGTCTGTCTGTGCCAGTCACCATAAAAAAGGTCAATTCTTCATGTCTGACTGCCATTGCATCATCAAATCTGCAACCAATCAGATGTTTGGCAATAAAAACTGTTAGTGAAGTTCATTGTAACTTGGTTCTTACAGTATCACTGAATGAATATTCGGTGGTGGTGGCAGTGAGGGTGCTATAGCTTGGGGTGATCTGTTTTCTTGGTCATTCCTAATGATCTCCACTTACCCATTTTGGCATTTTGGGGGAGAAGTTGGGTGAATTCCTGTCTTTACTCCATCATCTTAGCTCTGTCCTCCTCCCATTTTCCCATTTTGGAAGAGTCCCACACAGGAATTAGTAGTGCCACAATTAATGCTAATGCATGTCCCTTTCACATGGTCTTTGGGAAGTCAGGAGTCATAGCTGACCACTGTGAAGGATGGACTGTTGTACTGAGTAGAAGCCTGAAATCTCTTCCTTGCAGCTTCTGAGTTATGGTTTCTGTGGTGTCTATTGTCATTTCCAATAGATTCTTAGTTTCCATAAGGGAAAGTAACAATTTTTAAAGGCAATTATAGTGCTGACTACTAATCTTATCTGTTGAATGCCTGTTGAAGAATGAATGTACAGTAACTCAGGCTTGAGCAACTTATATTTTTGAATGTATTAGTAGTGTATTTAGGTGGCAAAATAGGGCATTTGGTCTGGAGTCAAGAAACCACATTAGGCTTCAGACACTAGCTGTGTGACTCTGGGAAAGTCACTTAGTACATAATTATCTAGATATAACTCATGATAAAGAATGCAAAAAGGGTTTATTTTCAGTTATGTCCTCACTGCCTGTGTTGTTCAACATCCACCAAACCCTGACAGGAACCATGCCATGATTCAATTCCAGGTTTTCAAATTCACTAGCACTTTCTTTGATCAACATTGTGGATACTCACTTAGAACTGTGAGACAAAGAATACTTGGAGATTCCTTTTTAGGAATGGGAGAGGGACATTAAAAAAATCTTCCCATTGTAGTTTCTAATTAAAAAAAATAGTGCATTTTTTTCCTGTCATATTTGAAGTGATGACAAGTCAGTGGGAAAGCAATGTGCTGTGAAATGGAAAGAAGACAGAAAAGGAAAATGCTTCAAGAAATGGAATGATAGATAAATGCATAATGAGAGGCAACATAATAAAGCTGATAAACTGAGTTGGGAGTGAGAATCTTCTAGGTTCGAGTCTACTGGATATGAGACTCCAGACAAAGCCTTGATCTCTCAGTGCCCTGGGCAACTTTAAGATTGCCATATAGCTCAGCTTCTCTTAGATATCAAGACAAGGAGTTTAGTATACTATGAGTTCCCTACTAGATGAAATCTAAGGTTTGGTTTAAAACTAAACAATTTTTAAAAACACAACCTTATATAGCATTTGAAAGACTGCACAGAACATTATTCATATCAATTCAGTGAGGGAGGTAGCAAATATATTTTAGCCCCATTTTACAGTTGAGAAAACTGAAGCTCTTAGATTTGAAGTGACTTAGTTATTTATGACCATAGAATTGGCTCCTAAAGCAGTATTTGATCCTAGATCTCCTGATTTAGAGGTCCCACACACTATCATATTTCAGTTGGTGGTTTTTTCCTTTTCACTAGGATCTTTTTTCCCCTTTTCACTAGTATCACAGATTTAGAACTAGAAGGTATCCTAGAATACATCTAGAACTTATTGTTGTTGTTCAATTGCTTCAATCATGGCTAACCCTTTGCGAGAGCATTTAGAATTTTCTTGGCAAAGATATTGGAGTGGTTTGCTATTTACTTCAGTTCATTTTATTGATGAGGAAAACTGATGAGATAAACAAGGGAAAGTGACTTGCCCAGGGTCACAGAGCTAGTGAATGTCTAAGGCTAAATGTCTTCCTGACTCTAGGCCTAATCCTATATCCACTGTACCACCTAGCTACCCAACATCTAATCCAATTCCTTCATTTTACAAATAAGGAAATGAAGGCCTCAAGAAATAATTTAAGAAGGAAAGTTATACAAAAGGCAGAATTAGTTTTGAACTCCAAGTCCTCTGATTGTAAATCCAGTAGGCTTTCCAAAGCTAATTATGAGAAAATATATTTTTCCACTTAATAATATTTTATTTTTCTCCAATTACATGTAAAAATAGCTATCAACATTCACTTTTTAAAATTCTGAATTCCAGTTTTTTTTTTCTCCTCCCTCCCTTACTTCCTTCCTCTCCAAGACAGTAAGTAATTGGATATAAGTTATATTTATATGTATTTTTAACATATTTCCACATTAGTCATGTTATAAAAGAAAAATCAAAACAAAGGGAAGAAGCATGAAAAACAAAAAACAAAAAAAAGGTGATATTCAATCCACATTTAGTTTCCATAGTTCTCTCTGGATGCAAATGGCACTTTCCATCACAAATATATTGGACCTCTGGGGAGGCAGACATAAGGAAGGACATTTTTTAACAATCATAATTGTCCAAAAATGGAATAGACTGTTTTAAGAGTTAGTGAATTCCCTGTTGCTGGGAATGAATAAATAAATATAAAGAATATAAAGTTATAATGTTTATACAAATTTCTTTTGGTTTGGAGTGTTCAAACCAAAAGAAATTGTATAAACATTATAACTTTATATTCTTTATATTTATTTATTCATTTATAGTTCAGGATTGAAGTAAGTAGCCTCCAAGATGCTTTCTAAATTTGTATTGTTTTGGATCAACATATTGCTGAGAAGAGTCAAAACCATCACAATTTATTACTACATATTTTTCCTGTTACTGTGTACAATGTTCTCCTAGTTCTCCTTACTTCACTCAGTATCAGTTCATGTAAATCTTGTCAGGCTTTTTCTGAAATCAGCCTGCTCATCACATTTCTTATAAAACAATAATATTCCATTACCTTTATATACCATGACTTATTCAGCCTTTATATATCATAACTTATTCAGAACTGCTACAAACATTTTTTCACATGTAGGACTTTTCTCCTCTTTTATGATCTTTTTGAGATACAAACCCAGTAATGACATTACTAGATCAAAGGGTGTGCAGTTTTAGAACTTTTGGGCATAGTTCCAAATTGCTCTCCAGAATGGCTGGATCAGTTCACAGTTCTACCAACAATGTATTAGCCTCCCAGTTTTCCCACATCCTCGCTAACATTTATCATTATCTTTTCTTGTCATTTTAGCCAATCTGATAGATATGAGGTGTGGTACCTCAGAATTGTTTTAATTTGCATTTCTCTAATCAATAGTGATTTAGAGTATTTTTTTCATATGAGTATAGGTGGCTTTAATTTCCTCATCTGAAAAATTGTTCATATCATTTGACCATTTATTAATTGAGGAATGACTTGTAATCTTAAAAATTGAAAAAAAAATACTTTAAATGATTATTCCTCCTTGGGTCTGAAATGAAGATCTGTGCAATGGAAACTCCTTAAAGATCTCACATGCACTCATCATTATCAACAAGCATTTATTGAGTTCCTCCTATGAACCAGGCACTATGCTAAGCATTAGAGATACAAAGAAGGCAACAATTAGTCCCTATTCTCAAGGCCCTCATATTTTAGTAGAAAACAGAATATGCAAACAGTTGTGTACAAACAAGATTAGAGAGCTTCAAGTGGAGATAACCTTAGAGGTAAGACCCTAGTACATAGTAGAGACTTAATGATTTCTGAATTAAATTAAATTGACAATTGCCTATAAATCCATTTTTTAAAGAAATTTTCTAGGGGTAGATATTCTGAGGTACTAGGAAAAAAAGTGAGCTTCTACTTGACAGACGTTTTGAGAAGTATTCTAGTAGCATTTTGCAGTTTGATTGCTATGATCTTGGTTATACCAGGAAATTAGTGAAGTGAAGGAAGGATTATGGTTGAATAACTCTTACATCATGATGTTAGTCATTACATAACTACATAACCTTGGTGAAACCATTGGATCTCCCTTCTGGCAGCTTCTCTGTCCACAAAAGGGGGAAAACAAAACCTAATTTCTGGATGTGGCAAAGACAAAAGGCTTCATCTAATGCAAATTCTAATGTTATTATGCATAATAATTTTTATTAGGAAGCAGATTATAATAGTACTAATAAAAAAGTGTAATCATTCATTAATGAATGTTCGTAGAAAGCATTTGGAAAATTTTCTTTGAGGAAAACTGAATGGGAGGCAGGAAAGGGGAGTTATGCAAAAACAATCTTCATGGTGGGATTAGATTTGTTCTTCTTGCATTGGGTGGCAGACATAAAGGAAAGAATTCTTAACAATTATAATTGTCCAAAAATGGAATAGACTGTTTCAAGAGTTAGTGAATTTCCTCTTGCGGGAAATGTTCAAGCCAAAAGAAATTGGTTAAGCATTTTGACTTCATATTCTAAAGGATATTTATAGTTCAGAATTGGACTCCAAGCTTCCAAGATGTTTCCAGATTTGTATCCTATGAGTCTATATACAGATTTCAGGTTAATCGACACATTATTAAGCCCATGACATCTTAATGAATACTTTTCTTTCTCTTACTCTTTCTTTATTTGCTGCCATTAGTGTAAATGTTTCTATTAGCACTGAAGTAATTTACTTTTTGATAGGGGAAAGTCATGAAAAGTTCTATCAGCAGCACAGAAGATTCAGTAGTGGAAGAGTGGCCAGGTTTCTCTCATCAATTATGAGAAAAGTGGGTTTTTTTCCTGGCTTTGAACACAAAGTGTGTCTATGATGAGACAAAAATCCCAATTGTAACGTCCTTAAAGCATCTATGCTTCTCTCAAACTGATTAACAAAACTTTAGTTCTCTTATGAGATTGGGTCATATTAATGACCTACTCTTTGTTCTTAATCAATAGTTCAGATTCAATATGTGCAGCTATTGGTTCATCATATTGGTTCTAAATAAAGACATATTTGTCTTGTGGAACTCATCAAGGAGTCAACCACTTACTGTTTTTGGTAGATTATCCACTTTAGTAATGAGTATATGCAAAACAGAATGACAGGACTATCAATCATAAATCCATTTAGCATCAATTTCTTTTTCCCACAGAGATATTCCCCTTATTGTATGATAAGCATGGTTCCAGTTACAAGTGGTACTCATCTTTAAAAGTATACATTGAGTGGATTTTGTCATCTAATCTCACAGCATTGATTGACTTATTCTTTTGGGAAATTAGTCATATGTTTGTTATTGGTCCTAAGATAAAATCAATAAACTTCTCCTACACGTCTATTTCTTCTGTCCCTCAAAGTAAAAAAAAAAAAAAAAATCCAAAACCAAATTCATCTCTCCCCTGAATTCAATACACATTCATTTGGAGTCTACTAGATTTAAGGCCCCCAGAATAATCATCAAGATGCCCCTGATCTATTGGAAATTCTACTGTTCCAGTGAAATGCCCCCTTAATTATTCATGATAGAAATCTTATAATCAGTTAACTGCTAAGTCTTGTTACCTTTATAAATTCTTACAAGCTCTCTCGTGGCTAGTATTTAAGGTTTGTGAAACACATTACAAATACTACATCATCTTATTCTTCCAGCAATCCTGAGAGGTAGATGCTATTATTATTGTTATTCTACAGATAGAGAAACTAAGTTAGATAGCAGTTAAGTGACTTTCCCACAACTAGTAAGTTGGATTTGAATTCAGATTTCTTAACTATTTTCATTGTCATGATTGCTGCCCTGGTCTTCATTATTTCCTATTCTATTAAAAACTTATACAATGTGAACTTATGCTATGTAATTTTTTTTTTTAAAGAATTCCATAGATAAGTGTGGTACAAATGCCTATAATCCCTAATACTTGAGAGGCTAGGGCTAGAGACTAAAGCTCAGGAGTTCTGAACTACCTAAAAATGATTGAACATCCACATTATGTCCATAAGCAATGGAGTGTATTGGGATGGGCCAAGGGAGTGAGGGGTAATGCACCATGCCATCCAAAGAGGGTCAAACTAGCTTGTGGAAAAAAAAAAGCACATCTAACCTTTCATGCTAATTAACAGCGGGATCAAGCCCACGAGGCTTCTAGTCTCAGAGAATGAGAGAATGAGATAGAACATAGATACGTGCATATATACATATGTATGTGTATATAATTTATTAATTTATGTTTCTGCTTCTCTATTTTTTCTTCTGCATATTTTAAAATATTTTATTAATGCTTTTTCCCATATCCTTCACTGTTCATTATTTTACCTCCCTGCTAAAATCAAATAGAAGTTCTCTTTTAACAAATACATTTTTGTTGGTCAGTCCTTTTTCAGTCATATCTGACTTCATGACACCACACTTGCAAAAATACTGCAGTAGTTTGCCATTTCCTTCTCCAGTTGATTTTACAGATAGGAAACTAAGACAAATAGGGTGAAGTGATTTGCCTAGGGTCAAAAAGCTAGTATGTGTCTGAGGCCAGATTTGAACTCAGGTTTTCCTGATTCCAGGCCTGGAGCTCCATCCACTTTATCATCTAGCATAAATAAAATATTTACAGTCAGGAAAAAACAAATCAACCACTGATCATTTCTGAGAATGGTTGTCTCTCATTTATTTACCAAGAGGTGTGTGGGGGGGGAGGTCACAAAGGTTGAGAGGAGGTATGTTTCATCATGAGTCTTCTGAAGTCATGATTGGTCACTGCATTGTTCTAAGTTCTGAATTCTCTCAAAGTTGTTTTCTTTTCCATTGTTATTGTCTTTTAAATGTTCTTTTTCAATCTAATGCCTCATTCTACTTCTTCACAAGCATCTGTCAAATATACTAGTTAATATTCATGAAGCTTATCACAGGCTTTCTTGCCTCATTGCCTTTGCTCATGCTTTCTCTCCTACAAATAAAATGCAGTTACCCATCAGCTCTACATGTCCATTCCTATCCATCAATTAAGGCTCACTTGTAATGCCACTATTTTTTTAGGAAGCAATCCTCCCTTACCACCTTTCCAAAATGTTATACTATGTGTGTATATATATATATGTATATACATATACATATGTATATACATATACATATATATACATATATATACATATATACACATATGTGTATGTGTATATATATATATATATATATATATATATAAGGGTGAGGATGGGGGTGGGAACCACGGCTATTATTTCATTATTAGGAACAATTTTCTGTGAGGAAACTCCTAACAAAGAAGATCTTTAACTGCTTTACAACTTAGAATGTAGGAGTTGCTTAGGAAAGTGGGAGATTGTATCTTCCTGATTCCAAAGCCATCTCTCCATCAACTAATTCACACTGATTATCCAATTTATAGTACTCAACTACTATAATTAACCTCTAAGATCCCTTCCACTTACAAATCTATGATCCAAATGTTATACATTGTCTTATCTCTATCTTTATAAGAGCAAAAAGGTTGAGTATCATTTTTTAGTTTTATATTACTCATAGTAACTTACACATAGTAGGTTTTTTTTTATAAAGCTTTTTATTTGCAAAACATATGAGTGACCTTTCAACATTGACCTTTGCAAAAAAAACTTTTTTTTTTCCCAAGCTTTTCCTTTCCTTCCCCCCACCCCCACCCCTAGATGACAGGTAATCTAATACATGCTAGATAGGATAAATTATATGACAAATACAATACATGTATACATATCTATACAGTTATCTTACTGCACAAGAAACATCAGATCTAGAAAGAGAAGAAGAAGAAAAACAACCTAAGAAGGAAAACAGAATGCATGGAAATATTTACAGAAAGCGTTAAAATGCTGTGTTGCGGTTCACTCTCAGTTCCCACAGGCCTCTCTCTGGATGTATATGACTATCTTCATCGCAGCACAACTGGTTTGAATCACATCATTGTTGAAGAGAACCATGTCCATCAAAATTGATCATCGTATAGACTTGTTGCTGTGTATAATGTTCTCCTGGTTCTGCTGATTTCACTCAGCATCAGTTCATGCATGTCTCTCCAATCCTCTCTGAATTCCTCCTGTTGGTCATTTCTTACAGAACAATAATATTCCATAACATTCATATACCATAATTTATTCAGCCATTCCCCAATTGATGGGCATCTTTTCAATTTCCAGTTTCTTGCCACTACAAAAAGGGCTGCCACAAACATTTTTGCACATGTGGGTCCCTTTCCCTCCTTTAAAATCTCTTTGGGATATAGGCCCAGTAGAAACACTGCTGGGTCAAAGGGTATGCACTGTTTGATAACTTTTTGAGCATAGCTCCAAATTGCTCTCCAGAATGGTTGGATCCGTTCACAGTTCCACCAACAATGTATCAGTGTCCCAGTTTTCCCACATCCCCTCCAACAGCTATCATTATCATTTCCTGTCATTTTAGCCAATCTGAGAGGTGTGTAGTGGTATCTCAGAGTTGTCTTAATTTGCATTTCTCTGATCAATAGTGACTTGGAGCACCTTTTCATGTGACCGGAAATGGTTTCAATTTCTTCGTCTGAAAATTGTCTGTTCATATCTTTTGACCATTTATCAATTGGAGAATGGATTGAATTCTTATATATTTGAGTCAGTTCTCTATATATTTTAGAAATGAGGCCTTTATCAGAACCTTTGGATGTAAAAATATTTTCCCAGTTTACTGCTACCCTTCTAATCTTGTCTGCATTCATTTTGTTTGTACAAAAACTTTTCAACTTGATATAGTCAAACTTATCTATTTTGTGATTAATGATGACCTCTAGTTCTTCTTTGGTCACAAATTCCTTCCCCCTCCACAGGTCTAAGAGGTAAACCATCCTACATTGTTCTAATTTGTTTATAATATCATTCTTTATGCCTAGATCATGAATCCATTTTGACCTTATCTTGGTATATGGTGTTAGGTGTGGGTCAATGCCTAATTTCTTCCAGACTAGTTTCCAATTATCCCAGCAGTTTTTGTCAAATAGTGAGTTTTTATCCCAAAAACTGGGGTCTTTGGGTTTATCAAACACTAGATTACAATTGTCATTGAGTATTTTGTTCTGTGAACCTAACCTATTCCACTGATCCACTACTCTATTTCTTATCCAATACCAAATGGTTTTGGTGACCACTGCTTTATAATATAGTTTTAGATCTGGTGCAGCTAGGCCACCCTCATTTGCATTTTTTTCCATTAATTCCCTTGACATTCTTGACCTTTTGTTTTTCCAGATGAATTTTGTTGTTATTTTTTCTAGTTCAGTTAAATAATCTCTTGGGAGTTTGATTGGTATAGCACTAAATAGATAGATTAGTTTAGGTAGTATTGCCATCTTTATTATATTCGCTCGACCTATCCAAGAGCACTTGATGTTTTTCCAATTGTTTAGATCTGACTTTATTTGTGTGGAGAGTGTTTTGTAGTTTTGCTCATATAGATCCTGACTTTCCCTTGGCAGATATATTCCCAAATATTTTATACTATCGATAGTTATTTTGAATGCACATAGTAGGTTTTTAATGAGTCTTTGTTCATTCAACAGGTAAATATTCCCTTGATGATAAATAAATCAAGGAATCAAATTCTGCTCATCCCCATAGAACCCACAAAAATGCCAAGCTACCAACATATTTACCCTCCCTTCCTTTCTAGCTTTTTATACCATTATTAAATGTTAATTGAAAGTGATGTTCCCAACCTAGCAGTGCACACAGGTGAGTAGTTAGATGAAGAGGCTGTTGATAGGTGTTTTAATAGGCACACAGGAGGCTGAAAACAATTTCACAATAGTGTTTAAATCACTACCTCACCCTCCAGTCAGCAACAATCCAGTCTGCTCTTGGCATAAGCTACCTTCTTAATCATCTCCACATCTTGCTTGAGCAAATTTTCAGTGTGACACTCTCAGCATTCGATCACATTAAGAAACGTTAGCACTTTCCATAAAAGCAAGTAACAGCAAGAGTGGATTACCAAAGAGAAACTTGCTTTGCAAACTACTGACCCAGCAATGACTTATTCACCAGTGTCACTTGATGTCTTGCTGCTTATATGATCATAAGCTGAGGCAATGGAGTTCTGATACTCGATTTCAGTGACTTCCACCCCATGTGCTAGAAGTTAACTCTATAATCAAAATCAATTCAGTTTAAAAATAAAAAATAGCATGGGGGGTGGGGAATCTAAACCTCATGCATCTTTTTTTGAGCTCTTAGATAATAAATGAATGGAACAAAGAATGAATTTATTTTAAAGACGTATTTAAGTGCTTTCTATATACCAAATATTGTTTTGTGAGAGGGATACAAACATAAAACAAGTCAGTTCCTGCTCTTTAGGAGCTTACATTTTAATTGGGAGAGATAACATAGATGGGGGGGGGTGTCCAAGAGAATTTTAGTCTGGGGAATGAAAGGGACAGTGAATTGATTCACATGGAAGTTAATTGGCAGAAGCAATGGTAGATTGGTTTCCAGCAAGTAATGGTGATTTTGATTTGATTACTAGGCCTGGAGCAAAAGGTGATGATTGGCATAATTCCAGAGTACTAAAGTTAAAACATACAACCTACTTTCAGGGAGATGATAAACTCAGATTACAGATTCCAATATACATTTTCTGTTAAACATGCTCAATGTAGGAATTTATTTTTTTTTCAAGGGGGGTGGAGAGAAGAGGTAATTACAGAGCAGGTGGCAAGATAGAAGTGGATACTAGTTAGGATATGAAGCATGGTTTGGTCTGAGCTTAGTAGACCAGGTGAGTTTACATTTACAGTTTCATCCACTGATCAAAACATTTTAGTCCAGGGCAGGAATGCAAAAGCTGAATGGATTAATTCCCCCAAAGCAAGGGCAAAAATGTATGTGGAGACTAAATCTAGTTATGTTAATCCTCTTCTCGTTTTGCTTTAATTCTTATCCCTTCCTGATTTCTGAAGGATTTTATTCCTACACTTAACTACCCTATCCATGTTCTTCAGTGTCTTCTTCTCCATTGGCTCCTTTGTTTTTGCATGTTTAAAGGCAAAAATGAAAGGGAAGGTTTGGGGAGGCAGACATTGGGCTTGAAAAATCACAATTTCAGTTGGATGATACTTCAGTAGCAATCTAGTTCAGACTACATACACCTTTAAAAGAATTCTTACTATGACATATTCCATAAGTAGTTACTCAGTCTTTTCTGAACTCCAGTGAGGAGGGGAAAAAATAAGCATTTTGTAATACTATTGCTAGGCTTTCTTGGATCATTGCCTTGATATATTAGAGACACTTTCATAGTTGGTTGAAACTATGAGCTATGTCATGCAGGGTTACCCAAGACTGACAGGTCAGTGGAGAGTTCTGACAAAAGGAGATCCACTGGAGAAATTGCTCCAGTGTCTTGGCCAAGAAAATTCCATGGATATTATTAAAGTGCTCCTGGAATGCTCTGATCCATGTCATGAAGAATCACACACAACTGAATGACTGGGAAAAAAATGTGCCAGATGTTGTACTAAGCCTTTTACAATTATCATATCAGTCTATCCTCATAACCAAATGGGGATGTAGGTGCTATTATTAATCCTATTAAATAGTTGAGGAAACTGAGGCAAAGAAAAGCTAAATTGACTCACTCACACAACTAGAAGGTCTCTGAAGGAAAATTTGATCTCATCTTTCTGACTCCAGATTCAGAGTTCTATCCATAGTACAACCACTAGCTGCCTCATGAAAGAGAGAATGTAGCATGCTGTGGCATGGCTATTTTAATTTTTGATAACTAGTTCTTAGGAAGTTTCTCTTTAAAATTCATCTGTAGTTCTGAGTATTTTGATTGTGAGATATTGATTTGACAACTGAATAGATATGTCCAACAAGTGTTTAGAGATACAGGCTTGAGATTCAAGAGGAATATTGAGTTGAACATTTGTCAATCAACAAACATTTATTAAGTAAGAGCCTATTCTGCTAGTCACTTTGGAAATCATTTAATTAGAATTGATGATTTGATCTATAAGTATGCATAAAATATTGCCTTTCATCAAAAGATGGAGAAATGTAGGCAGATTATAATCCAATTCAATGGATTCAAAATTCACAATGACCACACCCAGAGAGGTAGTCATTAATGGCCCAGTGTCAACTTGGAGAGAGATCTCTAGTAGAGTACCTGAGTATCTATGCTTGGCCTGTGCACACTTAGACAGTGTATAGAGAAAGAAAAGAGAGAGAAAGGGCTAGCACATATTTACAATTAAAGATGGCATTAAGCTAAGAGGGATAACTAACACATTAAATGACAAAGTCATTAAATGTTTTTTTTTTGACAAGACATAAAAATGAGTAAAATCACACAGTATGAAATTTAATACAGATAATAGCCAATTCATACAATTTGGTTTGAAAAGTCAACTTTATTGCTTATAACATAAGAGGAGTTGCAGCTGGGCAATAGTTTGTGTGAACATAATTCAAGGTGTTTAGTGAATTGCAATCCCAAAATGAAGCAAATCATGAAACATGGTGGACACAGAAGCTAATGAGATCTTAGATCATGTCTAGGACTAGGAAAGTGAGAATTCTGTCTCTCTTGGCCATACTTGTATCTAGGAGTATTGTGTTCACTTGTGACTACTACATTTAAAGAGGAAAATTAATAAGCAAGATAGCTTCAAAAAGAGCTCAGTCAAGATTAGTAAAAGGTCTCAAATTATGCCATATGAAAAATTGTTGTAATGTAGTTTGAAGAAGAGGATACTTACAGGGACCCATGACGTTGTCATTAAGTATCTGAAGAATAGTCATGGGGCAAGGGGAAAGAATTATTCTTGTTCTCTTTTGTTTCACAGGTCAGACCTGGGAATGATGGACAATGTAAACAGAGGCATATTTGGGTTTCATGGTGGAGGATGTTCTAATGATTGAGCTATTCAAAAGTAAAGCAGACTGATTCAGTTAATAGTGGATTCTCTCTTGGAAATAGTCTTCAGACAAAAACTCGTAGGAGGGATTCTTTGTCAGGAATATACCAAACTAGAAGGCCTCCAAGGTATTTTCCACATCAGAGAGCCTTATTATTCTGGGATCAGTGGAGATAGAATGTCCTCATTTTAAAAACAAACAAAAACATTTTTTAATAAATTCTGGTATTAACTGGCTAACTTTTCAAATATTCAGCCTATATCTCCCATTTCTATTCTCTAATCCATCATGTGTGAGCACTTTGCAATCCATTCTACTGTCTCAATTAAACCAGCTTTCCTTTCTAGCTTTTCTTTCATTTTAACTTTACACAGGCATTGTACCCAGGTACAAAACGTTAGTCATCTTTGATTCTTCCCATTTCATTGCCTATATCCAGTTAGTCACCAAATTCTTTTGGTTATTCCTTGAAATCTCTCCTGTTTGTGTATTTCTTTGCAGTAACTTTCATGATTAAACAAATCCTGCTTATTTTTTAGAGTTAAGATCAAGTCACATTTCCTCCACTGAGACT
Organism: Myrmecobius fasciatus; assembly: GCA_023553655.1. Lineage (NCBI taxonomy): Eukaryota > Metazoa > Chordata > Mammalia > Dasyuromorphia > Myrmecobiidae > Myrmecobius > Myrmecobius fasciatus. The sequence goes on from JAJPUD010008025.1 coordinate 91,007, forward strand.
TGTTGTAGTCATCTTGTCTACATTAATTATCCATTTGCTGAGTTCTTACAGTACATGTATTTGTGTGGGAGGCAAAATAGTACAATGGAGAGATGGTTGTACTTTGTAGTTAGGAGAGGCCTGTATTTGAATCCTAATTTTGACACTTAGTAGCCATGACTAGTGAATGGATAAATCACTTAGCCTTTCTGGGTCACAGTTTCCTCTGCTGGAAAATGAAGGTAACAATGTATTTCATAAAATGTTACACATACATACACTAGGAGGTCAGGTTCCTAAAGCTAGACTAGCCCCACTTCCCTCTCAGGGTTCTAGAAAAGGACAAATTACAGTCCATGGGTCAAATCTGACCCATTTCCTGCTTTTGAGTGGCTAATGAACTTTTAAAAATTGGGGTATTTTAAAATCATTTTATTGTATTTTTAAAATGCAAAAAAACCAAACCATTCTTTGCTCATTAGCCATATGAAAACAGGCAGTAGGATAAATCTGGCCTTTGGATCACGGATTGCTGACCATTGTTCTAAGATTACCTTGAAAGAACTTCAGAACAGGTCTGTTTCAAATGGGCAAGGGGACAGTCTGCCGAGCGGAGATTGCAGTGTAGGGAGCCCTAGGCAAGGAGCTGGGGTGGGTGTCAGAGTGTTGCAGCTTCCATGCACCTGGGAATCTTCTGTGAGCCTCTTAGGCTACTCTGTCTTAGTTACAAACAGGTGGTTTGGCAGATTTGCTACAAAAGACAAATTGTAAACCACTGAACCCTGGAAGAATGCCAGACCTAGCTGCCATTACCCAACCCTGGAAGTCAAGCAGCAGAACTGCCCCAGGGCAAATTAAAGCAGCTATTGCTCCTTTGTGTTAAGAGCAGACCTGATGCCTTAAATAAATAAATAAGGGGGAAAAAAAAACCTCTTACCATAAATAGCTTTTATGGAGAGCTCAAATCCTGAGGTTCTTAAGGAAAAACTCCAGATGAAGCCCCAAAGCGAGATATGATCTGATCTCCATTTTACAAGGCTTTCTAGGAAGATTTCATAAAGTATCTCAAAAGAGAGTTAGAAGAAAAATGGGGAAAGGAAATGAGATCTTTGCCAGAAGGTATGAAAAAGCATATAACTCCTTTCAAAATAGGTATGAAAAAGATACTAATTTGTTGCAAAACAGAATTTGGGAAATGGAAAAAAAATTGCAATGAACAAAACAATTCAATTGGCTGAATACAAAAGAAGTTAAAAAAGGAAATTGAAGAAAATAATACACTAAAATTTAAAATTGAACAAATGGAAGTGAATGACTCAATAAGACTTCAAGAATCACTCAAACAAAACCAAAAAAGAAAAAAATATAGAAGAAAATATGAAATACCGCCTAGGAAAAACAACTGATCTGGAAAATAGATCTAAGAGAATCTAAGGATTATTGGACTTCCTGAAAACCATGATTAAAAAAAGAATCTAGACATTCTTACAGGAAATCATAAAGGAAAACTGCCCTTATGTCTTAGAAACAGAAAGTAAAATAGCCATTGAAAGAATTCTCTAATTATCTCCTGAAAGAGATCCCAAATTAAAACTCCAAGGAATATTGTCTAAATTTCAAAACTATCATACCAAGAAAAAGATATTGCAAGCAGCCAGAAAGAAATAATTTAAATACCGAGGAGCCACAATCAGGATTACTCAGGACCTAGAAGCTTCTACTTTAAAGGATCAAAGGGCCTAAAAATCTGATATTCTAAAAGTCAAAGTAACTTGGATTATAGCCAAAAACAAGTTATCCAGATAAAATAAGCATTATCTTTCAGGGAAGAAGATGGATATTCAATGATATAGGTGAATTTCATCTATTTCTAATGAAAAGACCAGAACTGAACAAAAAAATTTGATCTCCAAACACAGAACTCGAGAAGCATAAAAAGGTAAAAAGGAGAATGTAGTGTGACAATATTTTTAAAATCTTTCTTCCCTTCTTCTATCCTTCTCTAAATCTTTTCCTCTTCTGCTTTCCTAACTTTGTTCCTTCCTTCTTCCTTCCCTCTATTCTTTCCTCTCTTTTGTCTTTCTTTCTTCCTTCTGTTGCATGCTCTCTTCTCTTCCTTTTCCTTCTCCCCCCAAAACAGGAAAAGGCAAAAATGTCCTTCACACTCAGTTCCTAAGTGTGAAGGGCTCAAAGGCTCTCACCACCTAAAGGCTTACTGCACATCTCTCTCCTCGAATAAATACCAGAAAGGAAAAGGAAAAGACTTTTGTTTTGGCCAATTAGTAGCTTTGGAATGCACCCAAATCCTGTCTCAGCAGCCAGTTAAAGTCTGTTGTTTTACCATTTGGTTAGCTAAAACGAACTATTTGCAAAGAATCTGCACATACTATATATAAGTCATAGAATAAAGCTCTTCCATAATAAGACAATAAAACTTCCTAGAATCAGGCTCCTAACCTCTTCCACAAAGGAACAAACATTAACTGTACTCACTAGCATGTATTCATTAATCTCACACTACCCCACTTACAAGGTTCAATAAGTTAATGTATATGAAGTACTTTGTAAACTTTAAAGAAATGTATGAATACCAGTTTAATAATGTATTATTATGTCATTTATAGAATCTTAGATTAATAGGAAGATAAATTATTATTATCCATTAATTTTACAGAAAAGGAAAATGGAAGAGTTGGACTCTGGTGAATGGATGAAAAAATATTTATTAGAAAGTAACTGTGCCAGTTATTGGAATAAATTTAGGGGATACACACACACACACACACACACACACACACACACACAAACAAACTAAATAGTTTCTGCAATTGAGGAGCTTATATTCTATTGGGGGAAGAAAACACATAAAGGGGAACAACAGGGGATAGGAATACAAGCTTGCATTGATTTTAGAAATGGCTAGAAGTGATGTGGAGACCTACTTCCACACAGAATAAGGTGAAAGCTCACTTACAGAACTAAGGGAACACCATATACAGTAACAGCAAGATTGTAATCATGATCAGCCCTGAAAGACTTAGCTATCCTTATCAATACAGTGATTCAAAACAATTCCAGAGGACTCACTGTAAAAAATGCTGTCTCCTAGAACGAGAGAGCACTGATTTGAAGCATACTTTTTTCTCGTTATTTTTCTTGTTTTGTTTTGTTTTGGTTTTCCCCCACTGTGGCTAAATATGGAATATATTTTGCACAGCTCCACATGTAAAATAAGTATCATGTTGCTCAACTTCTCAGTAGTCATGGAAGGGGAGCCCGAAGAAAAAGGAATTTGAACTCAAAATTTTTAAAAATAAAAAAATCATACTTATTCAAGCCTAAGAGCAGGATCCAGGCTTTTATGGAAGGGAGTTAAAAATGGCCACAGTATATGCTGTCTTAACATTATTATTCAAAGCATGTGAAATAATGTTTTCAAACTGCTACAGTTTTAGAAATAATATGTACAGTATTTATCTCACAAGATTCTTGTCAGGATCAAATTAGATATCAAATGATTTTCAGACTTCAAAGCACTATAAAAATGTCACTTGCTATACTTAAAATTTTCAAGTGTGTTTCTCAAAATATTGATTTCAAAATATAATTGAAGGCCAAAGCCCTTAGAAAGTTCTCCTGGTTATCACAGAGCTTTATACATACATACATATATATATATATATATATATATATATATATATATATATATATATACACCCATTCTTCAGCACTTTGATGGATAATTTTATAGTTATGATATCAGTATTGTTTGTCCTGTCTTCTCCTGTAGATTATCTTCTACCGAGTTTGTTCACATCTATTATTTCATTTATTCCTTACTGCAGACCTACAAGGTAGACATGTCAAGAAGCACTACTAATTTACAACTAATTTACCAATTTGCTAAATTAACTAATTTACAGGAAAATGAGGTTCCAAGAAGTTTAGTTGATATCTAGATAACCTAAAAAACAAGGCTAGAATTCTATCCAGGTTGCTAATTTGGAGTCTAGTAATAGTGCTCACTCAGTAAATCCTATTGACAAATTATGAGCAAATTTGTTCTTTCATCCCTCAATTCAAAAAAAAAAACTTCTTCAATTAAGTTATAGAATCAAAGGTAGGAAGTAGCTATCTCAATCATTCCTCAACAATCCCATTGGATCAACCAATTAAAGTTGCAAACTATGTTCTTTTGAGCATTCTATAATCAGTTTGGCATAGTTGAAGCTGTTGGGTTAAAATCATATGTTTCAATATATTGAGATTGAGAAAATTAGACATTCCTCTCTATAACACAGATAGGATTTGAGCAAAAACAGCCCAACAACAATAATAATTAAGTTTTGGGGATGCTTTGAGGAGAAAGACCTGAACAAAAAGCAGGGAAGGGAGAGGGGAGACTAGGCCTAGATGATATGTCAAATTTCTTACTTTTCCTCACCCCACTTCCATGATCATATCATATTGAGACTGGACTGATACAATGCATCTACCTAACTGAAAGACATTTTTTTTTTTTTTTTTTTTTTGCTGAGGCAATTGGGGTTAAGTGACTTGCCCAAGGTCACACAGCTAGGAAGTATTTAGTGTGTGAGGTCAGATTTTAACTCAGGTCTTCCTGACTTCAGGGCTGGTTGCTCTATCCACTACGCCACCTAGCTGCCCCTGAAAGAGGACATATTGATACACTGATGAAAGGCAAGACTTGAAGTTATAGACTCTATAAAGTACACCACCTCTGAAGAAGTGAGGACTTCATAAAAGGAGAAAAGAACTTTCAGTAACCCAAAGCCATGAGTTTAACTTTTTACTAAATGAACTTTCTAAGTTTGAATCAAGTGTCCCCCAGAGACATTGTGTGTTCATAAGGAAAACATGTTCCACGCTTTTGGAGGAATTCATTTTCTACTAACATTTTATTGTATTAATAAATATCCTTTGTATAAGGGCTAATTAATCCTGCTGGTAATCAATGTCAGATGGGGCTCACTATATAATATAACCCAAATATTTCAAGGTGAATCCTAGACCTTCAAGAGGAGAATTCATTTCCTTCTGAGAACTCAAACCACCACTGTTTTGGGGGGATGATCCTAGAGAGGTACTACATAAGAATCAAGAGTTCACTTCAATAATATTAATCTTAAAAAAAAAATAACCCTTTAAAAAAGTGTTCTGAAACCTTTTGGGTTCCATTGTGATGAGTCAGAAAACTGTGTCTTTCAATTACATTACAATAATGTCTCATTGACCTCAAAGATAATTGAAGTTTATTCCCTTGAGTACCAGATTATTTTTATCTTAATGGCTTATGATGAAAATCTTTCTAAGATGTACTATTTATTCTTGCTTTCTAAAACAGTATATGTTGAACATAGGTTAACATTTTGAAGATGAAAGCATTATTATAATGAACATCAGTTACTAAACTATGCTGTAACCATAGTACACTTAGAGGTTTCTCAGGCCCAAATGTCTCTTTGCTTTTATGTGAAATATAGCTTATTTAAGATTTTAGTAAAGAATTTGACAAATTGTTTTAATGTATAATTGGGAAAAAAAATATATTTTTAAAAGGGAGAATGTTACTCCCTGAAA
>JAJPUD010008026.1:0-51171 GCA_023553655.1 Myrmecobius fasciatus
AACAAAATAGATAAGCCTTTAGTTAATTTGATAAGAAAAAGGAAAGAGGAAAATCAAATTATTAGTCTCAAGAATGATAAGGGAGAACTTTCCTCCAATGAAGAGGAAATTAGAGCAATAATTAGGAGTTACTTTGCCCAACTTTATGCCAGTAAGTTTGATAATCTAAATGAAATGGAGGAATATCTACAAAAATATAGATTGCCCAGGTTAACAGAAGAGGATATAAATTATTTAAATAGCCCCATTTTAGAAAAAGAATTAGAACAAGCTATTAACCAACTCCCTAAGAAAAAATCTCTAGGGCCAGATGGATTTACATGTGAATTCTACCAAACATTCAAAGAACAATTAATTCCAATACTACACAAACTATTTGAGAAAATAGGGACAGAAGGTATACTGCCAGAATCCTTCTATGAGACCGATATGGTGCTGATAGCTAAACCAGATAGGGTGAAAACAGAGAAAGAAAACTATAGACCAATTTCCCTAATGAATATTGATGCAAAAATTTTAAATAAGATATTAGCAATGAGATTACAGAAAGTCATCCCCAGGATAGTACACTATGACCAAGGAGGATTTATACCAGGGATGCAGGGCTGGTTCAATATTAGGAAAACTCTCAGCATAATTAATTATATTAATAACCAAACTAACAAAAAACATATGATTATCTCAATAGATGCAGAAAAAGCCTTTGATAAAATCCAACACCCTTTCCTATTAAAAACACTAGAGAGTATAGGAATAAATGGGCTTTTCCTTAAAATGATCAGTAGCATCTATTTAAAACCATCAGCAAGCATCATATGTAATGGAGACAAACTAAAACCATTCCCAATTAGATCAGGAGTGAAATAAGGCTGCCCACTGACACCATTACTATGTAATATTGTATTAGAAATGTTAGCTTTAGCAATAAGAGAAGAAAAAGAGATAAAAGGAATCAGAGTAGGTAATGAAGAAACCAAATTATCACTCTTTGCAGATGACATGATGGTATACTTAGAGAACCCTAGAGACTCAACTAAAAAACTACTAGAAACAATTCACAACTTTAGCAAAGTGGCAGGATTCAAAATAAATCCACATAAATCATCAGCATTTTTATATATTACCAACAAAGCTCAGCAGCAAGAGATACAAAAAGAAATTCCATTCCAAATAGCAGATGATAGGATAAAATATTTGGGAATCTATCTGCCAAGGAAAAGTCAGAAGCTATATGAACTAAATTACAAAACACTTTCCACACAAATAAAATCAGACCTAATCAATTGGAAAAATATTAAATGCTCATGGGTAGGCAGAGCGAACATAATAAAAATGACAATACTACCCAAACTAATCTACTTATTTAGTACCATACCAATCAAACTCCCAAGAAATTATTTTACAGATCTAGAAAAAATAGTAGCAAAGTTCATTTGGAAGAACAAAAGGTCAAGGATTTCAAGGGGATTAATGAAAAAAAAGGCAGATGAAGGTGGCCTTGCTGTACCAGATCTAAAACTATATTATAAAGCAGCGGTCATCAAAACCGTTTGGTACTGGCTAAGAAATAGAGCAGTCGATCAGTGGCACAGGACAGGATATCAGGACTATCTAGGCAATAACCTTAACAATCTAGTATTCGATAAACCCAAAGACCCCAGCTTTTGGGATAAATACTCACTATTCAGCAAAAACTGCTGGGAAAATTGGAAACTAGTGTAGAAGAAATTAGGGCTTGACCCATACCTAACACCACATACCAAGATAAAATCTAAATGGGTTCATGATCTAGATGTAAAGAGGGACTTTGTAAGCAAGTTAGAGGAACGTAATATAGTTTATCTCTCAGACCTGTGGAGATGGAATAAATTTATGTCCAAAGAAGACCTGGAACTCCTAATTGAACACCAGATGGGTAATTTTGATTATATTAAGTTAAAAAGTTTCTGTACAAACAAAACAAATGCAGACAAGATTAGGAGGGAAGCATCAAATTGGAAAATCATCTTTACATTTAATGGTTCTGATAAAGGCCTCATTTCTAAAATATATAGAGAATTGTCTCATATATATAAGAATTCAAGCCACTCTTCAGTACATAAGTGGTCAAGAGATATGAACAGACAGTTTTCAGATGATGAAATTAAAACCATCTCTAGTCATATGAAAAGTTGCTCCAAATCACTATTGATCAGAGAAATTAAAATTAAGACAACTCTGAGGTACCACTACACACCTGTCAGATTGGTTAAAATGACAGGAAAAGATAACGATGAATGTTGGAGGGGATGTGGGAAAACTGGGACACTAATACATTGTTGGTGGAACTGTGAATGGATCCAACCATTCTGGAGAGCAATTTGGAGCTATGCTCAAAAAGTTGTCAAACTGTGCATACCCTTTGACCCAGCAGTGTTTCTACAGGGCCTATATCCCAAAGAAATCTTAGAGGAGGGAAAGGGACCCACATGTGCAAGAATGTTTGTGGCAGCCCTTTTTGTAGTGGCTAGAAACTGGAAACTGAAGGGATGCCTATCAATTGGAGAGCGGCTGAATAAATTATGGTATATGAATGTTATGGAATGGTTATTGCTCTGTAAGAAACGACCAGCAGGACGATTTCAGAGAGGCTTGGAGGGACTTGCATGAACTGATGCTGAGTGAAATGAGCAGAGCCAGGAGATCATCATACACAGCAACAACAGTATTACATGATGATCAATTCTGATGGACATGGCTCTCTGCAACAAAGAATGGTCTCAAACTAGTTCCAGTTGTTTACTGAAGAAAACCATTTACACCCAGAGAGAGGGAAATGAAATATGGACCACAATGTAACATTTTCATGATCTCTATTGACATTTACTTGCATTGTGTTGCCTTTCTCTGATTCTTTTTTTTTCTTGTAGATAGGATTTTTCTTGCATAACTTGTCAAGCATTTCAACATTATTAACATGTAGTGGACTTCCTGCCATCTAGGGGAGGGGAGGGTACTGGGGGTAAAATTTGTAATGGAAAGCTTGGTAAAGATCAATGTTGGGGAACTACCCATACATATGTTATACAAATAAAAAGCTTTAATAAATAAAAAAATCCAATTGCAAACTAAATAACTTAATTCTAAAGAATGAGTGGGTCAAACAACACATCATAGAAATAATCCATAATTTCATTCAAAAGAATGACAACAATGTGACAACATAACAAAACCTAGGGGAGAAAGGAAAAAACAATTCTCAGGGGAAATCTTATATTTCTAAAGAGCTACATGAATAAAATAGAGAATGAGGGAATCAGTGAATTGGGCTTATAACTAAAAAACTACAAAAAGAACAAATTAAAAACTCCCAATTAAATGGTAAATTAGAAGTTCTGAAACTAAAAAGGAGAGGTTAATAAAATTGAAACTAAGAAAACTATTGAACTAATTAATAAACCTAAAAGTTGTTTTAGGGGGAAAACCCAACAAAATAAATAAACTTTTGGTTAATTTATTAGAAAAGGAAAAGAAAAATAAAATCAAGTCACCAGCATCAAAAATGAAAGGGGTGAACTTACCACCAGTGAAAAAGAAATTAGAGGAATAATTAGGAGCTATTCTGCCCAACTCTGTCACCAAGTCTGACAATCTAACTGAAATGGATGTTTACAAAAATATAAATTGCCCAGGTTAACAGAAGAGGAAATAAAATACTTAGTCTCATTTTAGAAAAAGAATTGAACAAGTCATTAATCACCTCCGTAAAAAATATCACCAGGGCCAGATGAATTCACAAGTGAATTCTACCAAACATTTAAAGAACAATTAATTCCAATGCCATGTAAACTATTTGAAAAAATAGGCAAAGAAGGAGTATTGCCAAGTTCATTCTATGGCACAAATATGTACTCACATCTAAATCAGGAATAGCCAAAACAGATAAAGAAAATTGCAGACCAATCTCCCTAATGAATATTGATAGAAAATTTTAAATAAAATATTAGCAAAGAGATTACAGTTATTTATCAGCAGGATAATACACTATGACCGAGTGGGATTTGTATTGGGAAAGCAGGACCTGTTTAATATCAAGAAAACTATTACCATAATGAACCATATCAATAGCAAAATCAACAGAAACCATATGATAATCTCAATAAATGCAGAAAAAGCTTTTGACAAAACATAGTACCCATTCCTAATAAACACAGTAGAGAGCAAAGGCATAAGAGTTTTCCTAAAAATAATAAGCAGTGTCTGTCTAAAACCAAGAACAAGCATTGTTTGTAATGGAGAGAAGCTGGATGCATTCCCAATAAGATCAAGGGTGAAACAAGAATATCTGTTATCATCACTATTATTCAATGTTGTACTAGAAATGTTGGCTTTAGCAATAAGAAAAAAAAAGAAATGAAAGGAATTAAAATATGCAATGAAGAAGCAAAACTATCACTTTTTGAAGAAGATATGATGATATAATTAGAGAGTCCTAGAAAATCATCCAAAAACCTACTTGAAATAATTAATAGCTTCTGCAAAGTTGTAGGATGTAAAATAAACCTACACAACAAATCACCAGCATTTCTACATATTATTAACAAAGCCAAGCAGCAAGAGATAGAAAGAGAAATTCCATTTAAAATAACTATAGAATAAAATGCTTGGGTGTCTACCTGCCAAGACAAATCTAAGAACTATATTATCAATTACAAAACACTTTATGCACAAATAAAATCAGATTTTAAAAACTGAAAAAGTATCAATTGCTCATGAGTAGACTGAGATAATATACTAAAAATGACAATTCTGCCTAAAACCCTCTACGTGTTCAGTGCCATATCAATGAAACTGTCAACAAATGTTTTAGAGAAGTAGAAAAAGTAATAATAAAATTCATCTGAAGGAACAAAAGCTCTAGAATATCATGGGAATTAATGAAAAAAAAATACAAAGGATAGTGATTTAGCAGTACCAGATCTAGAACTTTATTATAAAACAGCAGTAATCAAAACCATTTGTTACTGGTTAATAAATAGAGGGGTGGATCAGTGGAATAGATAAGATAAACATGACACAATAATAAAGACCTATTGTAATCTAATATTTGATAATACTCTAGCTTCTGGGGTAAAAACTCACTATTTGACAAAAATTGCTGTGAAACCTGGAAAAAAATGTTATAACTTGGCATAGACCTACATCTCACAGACCATAACAAAATAAGGTCAAAATGGGTACATGATTTGGGCATAAAGGAGGATACCATAAATGAATCAGGAGAGCAAAGGATAATTTACCTATCAGATCTCTGGAGAAGAGAGGGATTTATGACCAAAGAAGAACTAGAGAACATTATGAAAGGCAAAATGAACAACTCTAATTACATTAAAATAAAAATTTGTTTTGCACAAACAAAACCAACAGAAACAATATTAAAAGGAAAGTACAAAGATAGAAAAAATTTTACATCCAGTATTTCTGATAGACATCCCATCTCTAAAATACATAAAGAAGTGCATCAAAATTTATAAGATCCCAATTAATAAATGGTCAAAAGATATGAGCAGACAATTTTCAAATGAGGAAATTATAGTCATCTATAGTCCTATGAAAAAAATGCTCTAAATCACTATTGATTAGAAAAATGCAAATTAAAACAACTCTGACTTACCAGCTCACACCTTTCAGATTGGCTAAAATGACAGGAAGAGACAATGATAAATGTTGATGGGGATGTGGGAAAACTGGGATACTAATACATTCCTGCTGGTGGTGTGAAATGATTCAGCCATTCTGGAGAGCAATTTGGAATTATACACAAAATGCTATAATACTGTGCATGTTCTTTGATCCACACAGTGCCACTACTGGGTCTGTATACCAAGGGAATCATAAAGGAGGGGAAAGAACCCACATATGCCAAAATGTTTGTTGCAACGTTTTTTGTTGTAGCAAACAATTGGAAAAGGAGTAGATGCCCATCAACTGGAGAATGGCTGAACAAGCTGTGATATATGAAGGTAATGGAATATTATTTTTTGATTAAAAAAAAGATGAACAAGCTGATTTTATAAAGATCTGGAAAGATTTACATTAAATGATGCTGAGTGAAAGAAGCAAAACCGGCAATACATTGTACCCAAGAATAGCAAGAAAGTGAGATGATCAACTATGAAAACTTGGTTCTTCTGAGAGGTTCAGTGATCCAAGGCATTCCCAATAGACTTCAGATAGAAAATGCCATCTGCATGCACAAAAAGAAGTATGGAGATTGAATGTAAATCAATACATGCTGTGTTCATTTCTTTTTCCTGTTCTTTTTTTCCTCTCCCATATTTTTCCCCTTTTCTTATGATTTTCCTATCCCAACATGATTCATAAAGCAATATATAATCTAAGTAAATTAATTAATTAAAAAATAAAACATCACACAGAAAGCACATAACTTTCTGAGTTGTCTACACCCAATGCTGTCTTGATTTGATATCGCAAAAATATCTGGATAGTTTTGAGATTTCTACTTCCTTGTGTCTTTAAAAAATAAAAAGCTTATAAAATATGAACTATAACATACTCTGTTATCAAACACCTCAGTATAAATGGTTTTCTCTATTTTGTGTTTAGCTATCCACAAACCCATCAATTTTGCTTACTGTGTAGGAAAGGCCTTAAAAACAAACAAAAAACCCCCAAAAACAAGTAAAAAAAGAGTCAAGAGAGATTACACAAAGACCAAAATGATGTTAACAAAATCCTATTAATATCCAGATGCAGAATAAATCATAGATGGAGAATTTGAACACTGGTGACAAGGTTAGAGATAATTTAATATAACTCTTACTTTACAGATGAGAAACTTGATATCTAAAGAAATTAGGTGACTCAAGGTCACACAACTAATTTGTGGTAGAACTGGTATAAGAACTCAGATTTTTGACTCTGAATCTACTCTGCTTACCTAATAAACATTATAGGTAATAAATATTGGTAAATCAGTATATTGCAGATTTTTCTGTAGTGCTGTTTCATTTCTATGGAGACCTCAAAGGTTCTTCAAAGGTCCCACAAGGATAAAATAATTTGGGAGACCCAGAATGTTTATGGACCCAAGCATGCTTGCAACATACAGGAAGGACCATAGAAGAAAAAGGGAAATTAGACCAACTTCTCTTTTTATATTTCCTGATCTCTATGCAGGGAACTGTAATGATAGGCAGCCACTATTAATGCCAGCCTCACAGAGTGAACGGGTATAAGATTGAATATGAGATGTATATATAAATGGGAAAGTCATATAAAGACTATTGGAGACAAAAATGTGAAGGTTATCCAAATTTGGGAGGACCACGTGAGAAATGAAGCAGAAGGAGGAGATGATCCAGCGTCTACAGAATGGCAGCAATTTGAGAACCTGTTAGTATGTGAGCAAAGTGGAGATTATTTTTAACATCATTTTTCTTCTGATTTTTCCTGGAAAAGTCTGTGATCTGGAATTAAAGACTTAGATACACATTCTCTCTGATTTGTTTTCTAGAATTTGTTAGTGTAGGTGTTCACGCATTTCTTCCTGCTATCCCCCTAGAACTGAGAGAATAAATGCAAAGAAGTTTGAGAGACAGATGGAGGGGAATAGCTCCATGATAAAACACAATCTTTTCCTTTCCATCTGAGCTATGTTCAGAAAGACACTTATCCAGTTAGTTAACATTTGTTAAGCATCTAGTATGTTCAAGGGACTGTACTAAGCGCTAAGAATACAAAAAAAGGTAAAAAAAATTACATCCACTTTCAAAGCATTCACAGTCTAATGGGTGAAACAACATTCTAACAACTATGTGCAAGCAAGATAGAGAAAGGTTAAATTGGAGGGAATCTTAGAGAGAAGACACAAAGATTAAGTAGGACTGAGAAAGGCTTTAGCTGAGACTTGAAGGAAGCCAAAGAAACTAGAAGATGGAGGTGAGGAGAGAGATAGAGAATTCGATGCTTCAAGGACAGCCAGTGAAAGTATCCAGAATTGAAGATGTGGAATATTATATGTGAGCATGATGTCAAGGAGGATGGTGTCATAATATGCTGAGTAGTTGACTGATCTGATGGAGAAGAATAGGTTAGGGAAAAGAAAGAAGGTAGATTTCAGATCTGGGCTAAGGCCTCCAAAGCTGTAGATCTCAGATTTTGATACTTTCGGCATTATTGCATATCATCTCCTAACTAAATTCCAAACTTATTTATCATATGGTTAAACTGCTCAATGACACTGTTTAAAGAACTACATCATCATGCTGGTAGAACAGACTAGGTACTTGCAGAGTGTTTTCTTTCAAGGGTCAGGGAAGATATCCAACCTTTGATAGGCTATCTCACACATATACTAAAAATGACTTACATGGATGGCTATTGAACTAATGGCTAAAAGGGAGCACTACAAGTTAGAGACTGAAGTTTTTTTCATTCTCATTGAATATAGTGAAATATTCTCATTCTATAGCCTTCAGGAAGTAGCACAAAAGCTGGTATGTACTGCTTATGTCAAAGTGCCACCATTGCTGTGTCCCAGGTGTTCCATACAAGATATTTAAGGTATCACAATAAGCACAGTTCAACTAGTAGAAGTTCATCTTTGAATCATTTTTTTCCTAAAGTAATTATTAAGTGAAATAATATGTATTTTAATTTGTTAATTATATCCACTTTTCAATATAATATTCCACAGGTCTTCCAATTATTCTACATCTATCATATTTCTTCTTACCTCTGCTTTTGCTCATGTTGTTCTTACTGCTTGAAATGTTCTCCTTTCTCTTTATTATTCAGGCTTAGGTAAGAGATAGCTATAAGAAATACTCATTGCATGCTCAAGGACAGAGCTCCTTAAACTTTTTCTACTAGAAATCCCTTTTTGCCTGAAAAATGTTTACACTACAACAAATACATAAGTATACCAAATAGATATACAAATTAAACATTTTATGATAAATCATAATTTTGTGATCCTCACATTCAGTTACATGACCCTATAGGGGGTCATGACTTACAGTTTTAAAAGCTTTGCTCTGGGGAAAGGTGGAAAGGGAATAAGCATTCATCTAATGTTTACTATGTGCCAGGAACTGTACTAAGAAATTTTTACAAATATTATTCTATTTGATCCTCAGAGCATAGGTATTATTATTATCCCCATTTTACAATTGAAGAAATTGAGGCAAACCAAGTTCAAGTGATTTGTTCAGGATCATCCTGCAGCCAAACATGTGAGACTGGATTTAAATACAAGACTGCTTGATTCCAGATTCAATGCTTCATCCATTGCACTACCAGCTGCCTCAACTACAGACCAATTGTTATAATAATCTATATATAAACTGAATATTTAATTATGCATTATTTTGTGTTACTTTCTAATGTTTACATGTATCTTAGTTTTTGTATTCTGATTTAATTATAGATTCCTGAGGACAATAGTCAATGCTTACACTTTTTCAATACCGCATATGAGATAAGTAGTACCCCAATATTTTTCTCTCTTTCTCTTTCTCTTCCCACTTAATAATATTTTTTTTATTCTAATGCAAGGAAAGATGATTTTCAATAGTCATTTTTGTAAAATTTTGAATTCCAAATATTTCTCCCCCATTCTTTTCTTCCCCCCTCCCCAAGACAGCAAGCAATATGATACAGGTTAAACATATACAATCATTTTAAACATATTTCCATATTAGCCATTTTTGTGAAAGAAAAAAGCAACAAAAAAGTGAAACTAATATGCTTCAATCTGCATTCAGTCTTCATAGTTCTTTCTCTGGATGTGAATGGCATTTTCCATCACAAGTCTATTAGAATTATCTTGGATCATTGTATTGTTGTGAAGAGCTAAGTCTACCAAAGTTTATCATCACACAACTTTGCTATTTCTATGTACAATGTTATCCTGTTTCTTACTTCACTCACCATCAGTTCATGTAATTCTTTCCAGATTTTTCCTGAAATCTGCCTGCTTATTCACTTGTTATAGAACAATAGTATTATAATTGATATACCACAACTTATTCAGCTATTCCCAATGGATAGGCATCCCCACAATTTCCAATTCCTTGCCACAATAAAAAGAGCTGTTACAAATATTTTTTTACATGTGGGTTCTTTTCCCTTTTTTTGATCTCTTTAGGATAAAGACCCAGTAGTAATATTACTAGAGCAAATGATATGCCCAGTTTAATTATTTTTTGCACATAGATCCAAATTTCTCTCCAGGATGGATAATTAGTTCATAACTCCACCAAAACTGCATTAGTGTCCCAGTTTTCTTACATCCCTCCAATATTTAGCATTCTGAGAGGTGTGAGATGGTATTTTAGAGTTATTTTGATTTGAATTTCACTAGTCAACAGTGAATTAGAATTTTTTTCACATATTATAGATAGCTTTAATTTCTTCATCTGAAAGGTGCCTGTTCATATCTTTTTACCATTTATCAATTGGGGAATGACTTGTATTCTTAAAAAAATTGACTCAGTTCTCTATATATTTTAGAATGAGGACTTTATTAGAAATACTGGCTATAAAAATTGTTTCCTAGCTTTCTAGTTTGTTTGGCTGCATTGGTTTGGTTTGTAATTTTTTTTTAATTTAACATAATCAAAATTATTCATTTTGCATTTTATAATGTTCTTTATTTATTTCTTGGTCATCAATTTCTCCCTTCTCCAAAGATCTAACAGGTAAAATATTCTCAAGAGATAATCTCAATTGTCTTTCTTATTCAATATCATTTCCTGCTAAAGCTACATAAATTTCCTTTTATTAACTTGAATTACCAATGAATGTTTCATTTTGTTCCAGTATCCAACCCATACTACCCAGAAGTCTGGCCTAAGTGAGGCCCAGCCTATAATACCATGGCATAATATAGGTGTTCAATAAATACTTGATTGCATTTAAAAAGGCTCTCAAGGAATGATGAATTAAGATTTTCTTAGGCTGAAAAAATTAAAATTGCTATTATATATTATATCTCTTAATTGATGAAAATTCTGTCAACCAGAATGTAAAAATCCTCCTTAAAACTCATTATTTTTCCAAAATAGTTCTCCTCAAAAATCACATTTTTCTACTAAAGCCTTTTGATTTGTCATAATCATGGCAATTCAATGCCATTTGAAGTCATCTATAGAACTAAAATGGAAAGTTTCTAATAAATATTTGTTCCATTAAAATGAATATGTAAATGATCATAAATGGAGGATATTTTTATACATAAAATTTTTAAAATTCAAGGTACCTGAAATGATTTAATTATATCTGATTATGCCCATTTTGTAATATAAATATTAAAACTACTGCATAAAGGATCTGGATAAATAAAATAGTGAAATTTGGTGAAAGTTCATGATGATCTCCAGTAAATTTGTCTCTGGATGCATCTTATTTGCCAACATAAGTGAATAAAAATTCACCCACTGAATATATCATATTGACCAAATGGTTTCAACCTACATTAGGATAAACATCACTTATAAATGTGAAAGGCCAAAATTTTAGACCATGCTGATTAAATCCAATTGGGTTCCAGGAAATTTATAACAGAATTTTTAAATCGCTAATTGCATTTAAAATATTCAAGAGTGGTTTATTGAGTGAAAGTGCCTCCAAAAATGCCAATCATAAAAGTACAAAGTCTTCTGATAAGTGCAAAGGCAGTTCTGCATCCTAATCTTAGATTTCCAGGTTGTGCACATGGCCTGAACAACACAATGCTTCAGAGAATATTCAATAAGCATGCTAAAAAATGGCTAAGAAGAAGATATGCTTTGCATGATTTCACATGCATACTTGATAACATATTGATATCAATCCTTTAAGGGACTGGGGAGAGATGGCAAGGACAAAGAAAATTTACAATTAAAAAATTTTTAAAATGAAGTTTAAGTTTTATGTGTGATTGGGGAAAACTGAACAGAATAAAATGTAAATAAAATAAAAATAAAAGTGCCAAATTGGCATCTATATCTGATATTTTGATCACATCACCCATTATTTAACCTATAAGTATTTGGACTCAAGACAAAGTTCCTGGATTTCAACTTGTAAGGGCTTTCATCAGACCTGACTATACCCTCATGTTACATCACAATACTTCAAACTCACCATCTGCCCAGTTCTATACTGTCAAACTATCTCAGAGTTGTTTTAATTTGCATTTCTCTGATCAATAGTGATTTGGATCACCTATTTATATGACTATAAATAGTTTCAATTTCTTCATCTGAAAATTGTCTGTTCATATCTTTTGACCATTTATAAATATGAGACAATTCTCTATATATTTTAGAAATGAGGCCTTTATTAGAGTTTTTGAATGTAAAAATGCTTTCCCAGTTTATTGCTTCCCTTCTAATCTTGTCTGAATTAATTTTGTTTGTACAAAACCTCTTTAACTTGATATAATAAAAATTATCTATTTTGCAATTGATAATGATCTCTAGTTCTTCCTTGTTCACATATTCCTTCCTCCTCCACAGATCTGAGAAGTAAACTATCCTATGTTCTGCTAATTTCTTTATAATATCATTCTTTATTTCTAGATCATGAACCTATTTCAATCTTATCTTGGTAAAAAGTGTTAGGTGTGGGTCAATGCCTAGTTTCTTTTACATTAGTTTGCAATTTTCCCAGAAGTTTTTGTCAAATAGTGAGTTCTTATCCCAAAAGCTGGGGTCTTTGGGTTTGTCAAACACTTGATTACTATAGTCATTGATTATTTTGTCCTGTGAACCTAACCTATTCCACTGATCAACTACTCTGTTTCTTAGCCAGTACCAAGTGGTTTTGATGACCGCTGCTTTATTATATAGTTTTGGATCTGGTACAGCTAGGCCACCTTCATTTGAGTTTTTTTCCCATTAATTCCCTTGAAATTCTTGACCTTTTGTTCTTCCAGATGAATTTTTTGTTATTTTTCTAGGTCAGTAATTTCTTGGGAGTTTGTTTGGTATAGCACTAAATAAATAGATTAGTTAAGGTAGTATTGTCATTCTTTATTATATTTGCTCGACCTATCCAAGAGTACTTGATATTTTTCCAATTGTTTAGATCTAACTTTATTTGTGTGGAAAGTGTTTTGTAGTTTTGCTCATATAGTTCTTGACTTTCACTTGCCAGATAGATTCCCAAATATTTTATACTATGAACAGTTTAAATTTATTTAAATAGAATTTCTCTTTGTATCTCTTGCTGTTGGATTTTGTTAGTGATGTATAAAAATGCTAATGATTTATGTGGATTTATTTTGTATCCTACAACTTTGCTAAAGTTGTGGATTATTTCTAATAATTTTAGTTGATTCTCCAGGGTTCTCTAAGTATACCATTATATCATTTGCAAAAAGTGATAATTTAGTTTCCTCATGACCTATTCTAATTCCTTTAATCTTTTTTTCTTTTCTTATTGCCAAAGCTAGCATTTCTAATACAATATTGAATAGTAATGGTAATAGTGGGCAACCTTGAATCTTATTGGGAATGATTGCAGTTTATTCCTATTACATATGATGCTAGCTGATGGTTTTAAATAGATAAGATTGACTATTTTAAGGAAAAGTCCATTTATTCCTATATTCTCTAATGTTTTTTACAGGAATGGATGTTGGATTTTATCAAATGCTTTTTCTGCATCTATTGAGATAATCATGTTTTTGTTCATTTGGTTGTTAATATAGTCAATTATGCTAATAGTTTTCCTAATATTGAACCCTCCCTGCATTCCTGGTATAAATCCTACTTGGTCTTGGTTTATTATCCTGGGAATGATTTTCTGTAATCTCTTTACTAATTTTTATTTAAGATTTTTTGCATCAATATTTATTAAAGAGATTGGTCTATAATTTCCTTTCTCTGTTTTCATCCTACCTGGTTTAGGCATCAGTACCATGTCTGTGTCATAAAAGGAATTTGGTAAGAGTCCTTCGTTCCCTATTTTTTCAAATCGTTTGAATATTTTTTTCCAAATACTATATGTATTGGGAGTTAATTGTTCTTTAAATGTTTGGTAGAATTCACATGTAAATCTATCTGATCCTGGGGATTTTTTCTTAGGGAGTTAACTAATAACTTGTGTTATTTCTTTTTCTAAAATGGGACTATTTAAGTAATTTATTTCCTCTTCTGTTAATCTGGGCAATCTATATTTTTGTAGGTATTCCTACATTTCACTTAGGTTATCAAATTTATTGGCATAAAGTTGGGCAAAGTAACTCCTAATTATTGCTCTAATTTCCTCTTTATTGGTGGAAAGTTTTCGCTTTTCATTTTTGAGACTAATAATTTGATTTTCCTCTTTCCTTTGTCTAATCAAATTAACTAGAGGTTTATCTATTTTGTTGGTTTTTTCATAAAACCAAATTCTAGTTTTATTTATTAATTCAATAGTTTTTTTACTTTCAATTTTATTAATCTCTCCTTTTATTTTTAGAATTTCAATTTTGGTATTTGATTGGGGGGGGTTTAATTTTTTTCTTTTCCTAGCTTTTTTAGTTGCAAGCCCAATTCATTGATTTTCTCTTTCTCTATTTTATGCAAGTAAGCATCTAGACATATAAAATTTCCCGTTATTACTGCTTTGACTGCATCCCACAAATTTTGATATGTTGTCTCATTATTGTCATTCTCTTGGATGAAATTTGTAATTATGTCTGTAATTTACTGTTTCACCCATTCGTTCTTTAGGATGAGATTATTTAGTTTCCAATTTCTTTTTGGTCTATTTTTTCCTGGCATTATATTGCATGTGATTTTTATTGCATCATGATGTGAAAAAAAATGCATTTACTATTTCTGCATTTCTGCAATTGATTTTAAGGTTTTTATGCCCTAGCACATGGTCAATTTTTGTATGAGTTCCATTAACCACTGAGAAAAAAGTAAACTCCTTTCTGTCTCCATTTAATTTCTATCCCTTTTCTACCTCTAATTACTTTTTCATATTACCATAATAAGATTGAATTTTACCTGTATTCTCTAAGTATACCCATAACAGAAATATAGTTCTCAAGAGTTTTTTTTTTTCTTTTTACCTTTTTCTGCTTCTTTTGAGTTCTGTGTTTAGAGATTAAATTTCTTGTTCAGTTCTGGTCTTTTCATTAGAAATAGGTGAGATTCACCTATATCATTGAATATCCATCTTCTTTCCTGAAAAATAAAGCTCATTTTAGTTGGATCATTTATTCTTGGCTATAATCCCAGTTCCTTTGCTTTTCATAATATTAGATCCCAGGCCCAAAGATCCTTTACGGTTTAAGATGCTAGGTCCTGGGTAATCCTAATAGTGTCTCCTCAGTATTTACATTGTTTCTTTCTGGCTGCTTGCAATACCTTTTCCTTGGTATTATATTTTGGAAATTTAGACACGATATTCCTTGGGGATTTAATTTTGGGGTCTCTTTCAGGAAATGATTGGTGGATTCTCTTGATGGCTATTTTACCTTCTGCTTCTAAAACATCAGGGCAGTTTTCTTTCATAATTTCCTGTAACATACTGTCTAAGTTCTTGTTTTTCATCATGGCTTTCAGGAAGCCCTATAATCTTCAGACTGTCTCTCCTAGATCTATTTTTCAGGTCAGTTCTTTTTCCAGGAGATATTTCATATTTTCTTCTATTTTTTCATTTGGATTCTTGAAGTCTTATTGACTCATTCACTTCCATTGTTCAATTCTAATTTTTGGTGTATTCTTTTCTTAAGTTACCTTTTTTAGCTCCTTATGCAATTGACCAATTGAATTTTTTTGTTCATTGCATTTTTTTTATTTCACCAATTTTGTTTCTTGGTGAATTGGCGTCTTTTTCATTTATCTTTTGTAGGGCATCGTAGCCTTCTTGCAATGATCTCATTTCATTTCCACATTTTTCTTCTAACTCTTTTAAGATCCTTTATGCAATCTTCAAAGAAAGCCTTGTGAGATGGGAATCAGCTCATGTCTCCCTTTAGGGCTTTTTCTATATTTGCTTTACCTTTAAGGACTTCAGGATCTGAGGTCGGTTCCTTCTCTCCATAAAAGCTGTCTATGGTGAGAATTCTTTTTGGTTTTTTATTCATTTTTACAGGCTTGAGGTCTGTTCAAGGCAAAAGAGGGATAGCTGCTTTAATTTTCTCTGGGGCAGGGCTGCTGATTGATTGCTTTAGGGTGCTATGTAATGGCAGCTAGGTCCAGTGCTCTTCAGGGACCCAGTAGTTCACAATCTACCCCCCCCCCACAAAAGGCAGATCTGCCAAACTGCCTGCTTTCAATCAGGAGATATTGACCCAAGAGGCCCACAGAAGACCCCCAAGTGTGTGGAAGCCAAAACCTCCACTCCAGCTCCCTGCATGGTGTCTTGCATGGTCCCTGCATGGTGGTCTTGGCTTAGCAGACTGTCCCCCTGCCTGATTGAAACAGGCCTGTTCTGAAGTTCTTCCAAGGTAACTTCTTCTGGGAATGTGTTGTACTCCAGATACTTGTGGATTCTTTGACTTCAAAACCAGTTTAGAGGCTTAATCTGCTGGTGGTTTGAGAGAAGGTTAGAAGAAGTTACAGAGAGTTGTGTCTGCTCTCCACCATCTTGGCTCCATCTCTAATGTAAATTTTAGAGAGCAGAAACTGGCACATAAAAATTAAGAGTTAGGTAGGAAATGCATTTCATGGGTAAATGTAAATGACTTTATTCTTTCTTTGAATGGGAGCAAGCAAGTTAGGAAGAAACTTTGAATGCCAAAGAATTTTATAAATGGATCTAGAACCACTGGAAATTTATTAAAAAGGGAATTGGAATGGCCAGACTTCGACCATAAGAAGATCAATTTGATAGCTGAGTAGAGAAACAGATTGGAGTAAGGAAAGAATTGAGCCTATTGCAAAAAATTTAGATATGAGGTGATCAGGACTTCCATAAAGGCCATTGCAGTGTTAGAGAAGAAAAGTAAGTATATATGAGAGTTAAGATAAAGTCAATAGGATTTGGAAATAGTTTGGATATGGTAGGGAGATGAGAGAGAGAGTTAGAAATCAATTATGACACTTGGATTATGAGCTTGCATGAACTGAAAGGATGCTGGTACCCTTGAGAATGATGAAGAAATTCAGAAGTAGGGAGGGTTTGGTAAGAGAGAGATTATACTGAGTTGAGTTTTGAATGTGTTGCATTTAAGACATCAAAAGACATTTAATTGAAGATACCCAATAGATAGCTGGAAAAAGAAAGTCTGAAAATTAGGAGGAAGGGTAGAGCAAGATAAGTAGATCTGAGAACCATTGGAATAGAGATCATAATTAAATCATGAGAGCTGATGAAATCACCAAGAGAAACTACATATAGCAGGGTTGGGGAACTTCCAACCTGTAGGCTATATAAGGTTCAAGAAATCATTTGCTAAGGCAAACTGCAGGTGACAATGAGTTGATATATATATAGAGAAAAGTAGAGGGACTAGAAGAGAGTATTGGTATATACTTAAAGGTTACTGTTATGATCTGGATGAAAATATGACAAAAGAGACTGGGTAAGATCAGACAGGTATGAGGTGAGCCAGGATACAAACATATCATAGAAACCTAGAATCAAGAGATTATCAAAAAGAAGGTGGTAATTGACAATGTAAAATTATTTATAGGTCAAAAGAGGATGAAAATTGAGGGAAAAACCAATTAAATTTGGCAATTAATACCACTTCATGCTCTCAGATTGGGAAAGATGACATGTGAAAGAGGATGTGGGAAAACTGGGACATTAATGCTTTGCTGGTGGAGCTGTGAAATGATGTAGTCCTTCTGGAGAGCAATTTGGCACTATGTCCAAAGGATTATAAAACTGTGCATACCCTTTGATCATACCCAATATCTCTGCTGGGTCTGTATCCCAAAGAGATCATAAAAGAAGAAAAAGGACCCACATGTGCAAAAAATATTTGTAGCAACACTTTTTGTAGCAGCAAGGAACTGGAAATCAAGTGGAAGCCCATTAGTCAAGGAATGACTGAATAAGTTGTGGTATATAAATGCCATGGAAAATTATTGTTCTATAAGAAATGATGACCATGCTGATTTCAGAAAGGCTTGGAGATACTTACATTAACTGATTCTGAGTGAAGTGAGAAAAACCAAGAGAACATTGTATATAATAACAAGAAGATTATGTGATGATCAACTGTTATGAACTTGGCTTTTTTCAACAATGAAGTGATTCAAGGCAATTCCAAAAGACTTGTGATGGAGAGTGCCCTCCACATCCAGAGAGAGGACTACAGAGACTGAATGCAGATCAAAGCATATTAGTTTCTTCTTTTTGTTGTTGTTTATATGCTTGTTTTTTTCCTTTGTTATGTTTTTTTTCCCTTTTGATCTGATGGGGTTTTTTTGCACAGCATGATAAATATGGAAATGGTTAAAGAATTACATGTTTAACACATATCATATGGCTGTTGTATTGAGAAGGAGGAAGGAAAAGGAGAGAAATTTAGAGTACAAAGATTTTCTTTTTTTATGATTAAAACTTTTTATTTGCAAAACATATGTGTGGGTAATTCTTCAACATTGACCCTTACATAGCTTTCTGTTACAAATTCCCCCCTCCCAGTCCCCAACCCTCCCCTAGATGGCAGGAAATCTACTACATGTTAATTATGTTAAAATACTTGACAAATCAAATATATGTATACATATTTCCACACTTATCATTGTTGTACAGAATACAAAGATTTTCAAAGGTGAATGTTGAAAGCTTTCTTTTCATGTTTGGAAAAATAAAATATTATTTAAAAATTGGCAATTAAGAAATCATTGGTAATTGCTAAGTGCAGTTTCCATTGAATAATGAACTCAGAATCTAGACTATAAACAGTTAAGAAGAGAGTGAGAAGAAAAGAAATGAGGCATTGATTGTAAATGAAAAGCAGGGTAATAGATCTTACACAGGTTAGAAATGGGACATTTTCCTGTATAAAAGGATGAACATGGAAATGCATTTTGGGAAATAGCTACATCACTGTCACGATATGGAATCAGTCTTGAAGGACTTTGACATTATTCTTGCCTCCTGGTTTACTGATTGGTTCTCTTTCATTTTCACAGAAAACCAAAATGACATGACTATGTTGGATCAAAGTACAGTGTATCCAAGTGTGACTGATCAGACCAATATGAGTTTGGAAAGCTCTACCACAGGTCAGGTAAAAATACTCCATATGAACATTTGGAATGGAGATGGCTGTAAAAGTCTCTCTCATGTTTCGTTTGAGCTACTGTAAGTCTGCTTTACTCATGGAGTATTGTGTGTTCATTGATGTGGACACACTATGCTAGGCTATAGTGTGTCAGTGTCTCCCATGTCTCACAATTGATTCCAAAGTTCTTCAGAGAGATCTTGAGAGTTTCCTTCTATCACTTCTGATGTCCATGTGAGTGTTTGCCTTGTGTGAATTCTCCATAAAATAATCTTTTAGGAAAAAATGCACTTTTGGCATTTGAACAAGGGGACCAAGCCATTGGAATTAAAGGTTTTTGAAGTAGAGTTTGGATGCTTGGCACTTCAGCTCAAGGAAGGACCTCCGTGTTCAGTATCTTATCTTCAGATCTTCAGAAATGGAACAGATTATAGGTATATCACCCAGGTTTCACAGACATAACAACAATGAGGTAGTACAATGACTTTGTAGACCTTCAGTTTGGTAGGCAGTCTAATACCTCTTCTATCCCACACTTTCTTAGGAGTCTTTCAAATATGAGCTAGCTCTATCAATGCATATATATATATATATATATATGTATATACATATATATGTACATATATATATATACATATATATATATATTTCTGGAAAGTATACTACTAAGGCAAGTAAACTTGTCCACAGGATTAAATATTTCTCTATCTCCATTTGCTGTAACCAATGGTTCCATGTATAGATGTGGCGCTAGCTGGTAGAGAACCTGTATTTTCTTGATGTTAATAGTCAGGCCAAAATTAGCGCAAGTAGCAGAAAATAGATCCATGATTTGTTATATTTTAGCCTCAGAAGTTGTATTATCCATGAACAATCATCTATGAACAAAAAGTCACACTACAATTCTCCCTTCACTTTAATCTTGGCTCATAGCAGTCAATGATCTTGATACCAATTTTTGTCCTCATTGAAGGCATCTGACAACATCATTGGAAACATCATTCTAAAAGGCATGGGAGCAAGAACATGACCCTGCTTCACTCCATTGGTGAGGATAATAGTACTAGAATAGAATGCAGAGTATGAAACAAAGAACACAGAGTCAAGAAACCTGGTGTCTTGTCTTTGTTCTATCACTTGCTGGCTATTTTATTCTGTGTATAACAAGAATAATAGTCACTATTTATTTAATAGAATTATGAAGAATAACAAATGAGAATGTATTTGAAATTTGCAAAAAAAAATCATCAAGAATCATAACAATTTAAGGTATTCCTATTTAAACAAACTTTCTGAATTTGTAAACCTCTTTTTTTTGTTTTTTGTTAAGGCAAGTTGAATAGCTGCCCTGGGTAACTAGGAGGTAGATGATACAGTGAACAGAGTGCTGGCCTTGGAATCAGGAAGACTTAGATTCAAATACAATATCCAATGCTTAATAATTGTGTGATTCTAAGCAAAATCACTTAATCATGTTTGCCTCAGTTTCCTTAATTTTAAAATGAACATAATAATAAAACTGCTTCTCAGAATTTGTGTTAGAATCAAGTAAAAAATTGACAAAATATCTATCTCAGTATTAGATAATAATAGATCTTATAAATCATTGTTTTCTTCCTTCCTGGGCTATAGTTCTGTGTGTAACCAATTTCAACAAGCATTTAACTGCCTATTGTTTTCACAATACTATGAGAAGTCTTTCAAAATACAAAAATAGAAATAAAAAAACAACACCTGTTATCAAAGAGTGGCTATTTAAAGGGGGAGAAAGTAATATATACCTTCACAATGACTCAAAAATGCATCTTGAGACAGAAGAAGGAACTTCAGATATCTGAGCAAAAAATATACTTTAAATATGTATACATAGAATCAAAGAATTTTAGAGATCTCTCTTTACTCTCTTTTGGTAATAACACATATACCTATATCTTGTATTATTATATTTGCATGGATGACACCCAAATCCAGTCTTGATCTTTTCCCCGAGATTCAGTCCAGCATTTCCCGATGTTTGATAAACATCAATACCAGTATTTCCCATAGGCTCTTCAAACTAAATATTTTCCAAACTTACCTCATCATCTTTTACCATTAAATAGGTTTTTCTTCTAACATTTCTAATTTATTGATAATATTGCCATTCTTTTATTCAATAAGGATTAAAAATACTTCAGCTTTTAAATCTTCACATTGTCTTCAATCCAGTATTACCTTATCAATTCTATCTTTGCAATATCTTCTTACATCTTTCCCCCTCTTTCCACTCTCACTTTATTGTAGGGCCCTTCACAATGTCTAGATTATCTTTCCCATGTTATTTCAAATTACTCCCCTCAAAATATATATAAATATTGCTAGGATTTTCCCACTCCACCCCTAACGACCATATAAACACATGGTATCTCCAACACGCACACATCCAAGAAATCTGGATGAGAAATAGTTGCCATCTCTGCACTTCTTCCATTTTATTTTCAATATTGTTTCAAGAAAGCCTTGTGCAGATTTATATGATTTTCTGTGGTTGCCGGAGAGGAAGAGAAAAAAGGAAGATACATGGTTAGAGGAAACAAATATAGTATCTAAGAACTTGCCTGCCTCAAGACTCTTCACACTCCAATCTGTCCTCCATTCAACCACTTTTTTTATTTTCTTAAAGCTCAGATCTGATAATGTTATCCAACCCTACCTAATCAATTAAACTGAAGTGATTTCTTATTGCCCCCAGGAGCAAATACAAAATCTTCTGGGTTTGGCATTCAAAGCTTTTAATAACCTAGTCTTCTCCTACATTCTGTATTTCTTACTCATTACTTTTAGACATATACTTTTCAAGTGACACTGGCCATGTGGCTGTTCTACAAACAAGACACTATCTCTGGGCTATAGGCATTTTCTCTGGCTGTCTCCATATCTGTAACTTTCTCCTTCCTGTACTCTAAATAGTAATTTCTCTCTGGCTTCCTTTAAATCTCAATGAAAACTCTACCTTCTACAGGAAGACTTCCCAATCTTTCCAGAGCCTTCCCTCTGTTACATATTTCCTATTAATCCCATATATAACTTGCTTAGTATATTTGTGTGCAGGTTGTCTCCTCCATTAAATCACAAGCACTTTGAGGACAAGGATTGTCTTTTCCCTCTTTTTGCATCTCAGGAGGTAGTACAATGATATATAGTAGGTATTTAATAAATGTTCACTGATTGACTCAAAGGAAGATGCTGATTGAAAAAAAAGGTGCCCTGCTTGGGAGCTAAGAAAAAGAAGAGAACCTTATTAGACATAAACAAAAATTAGTAAGCTACTTCATTGGATTCCTATGTTCATGGATAAGTAGAGAGTAGAATCATTAAAAATGGTTCTAAGTTCATCTCTTGAAGATAGGTCCACTAATTTTTCTCTTCTGATTAAGCATTAAAGTTAAGGCATTTACTAGGAAAAATAGAGTTTAATAATGAGAAACGAAAACAAAAGTTTGTGCTAAGAAAGAAACCTTTTAATAAATTAAAATTAAGTGAATGGGTAGAGTGTTCATTTGAATGAAAACAAAATGGAATATTTCAACAAGAAGCTTCATTTTATCCTTTTAAAGCTGTTTCTTCACCATTTCCTTGAAATGTTTACCTTTCAAGTATATAGAGCTGTGATTGTCAAGGCCAAAAGGTGGTTAGAGAATAGAAGGATGCCACAGTTTTCTGAATAAAACACAGTCTAGTAAAGTGCTTGTGCCACCAACTCTATTCCAGATTCTCAGAGAAGTGTGAAAATATGCCAGAAATATTTTTCCTCATAATGTGGTTCATTGTATATAGACTTTTCCTCTTCCACTTTAAAAATTAAAATAAAATTTTCTGTTTCTTGGGATTAAGTATAACATAAATAAGAGAAATTGCTGTGAGAATATTATCAAATTCAAAATATGACAATGAAACCTACATAATTTTGTTTAACTTTGTTATAAGTCCATTATTATAGACTGTCAAAAATTGATCATAAAAATAAATTTTAAACCAGTTCTTACCCTAAGTGTTCAATATGATCAGGACGAATATTGAACATATATATATATATATATGTGTGTGTGTGTGTGTGTTCAATATTCATCCAGATATATATGTTCAATATTCATCCTGATATATATATGTATATATATATATATATATATGTGTGTGTGTCTGTGTGTGTATGTGTGTGTGTATATGTGTGTATACAGAGAGAGAGCAATTTTACTTTAACCACTGAGTAAAAATGTTGGACTATCATTGCTACTGATATATTCCCCCATAATACATATTTACTTATTGGCAAATCAGATGTATGGTAGTATGTATTATCCCTCATTCTTGCTACATTACTGACCTACCTATTTTCCCAGTCTTTCCTTTTCTTCAGGTATATGTTTGGGTTTTTAAAAATATGATTAATGGACAGATTACCCAAAGTTTGTTGTGTTTCTTTGTATATACAGGCAGCATGCTATGATGAAGGAAAGCTGGTCTTAGAAACAGGACAACTTAGACAAATCACTTAACCTCTAATATTCTAGGCCAATAGTTCTCAAAGTGCAATTTGACAACTAAAGACCCTTTTTGATATAATGGATATATATCAATGGATATAACCCACATAAATAAAAGTTCTTTGCTGTGGGCTTCCTTAATATTTCTAAGAGAACAAAGGATAAGATTCTAAAAAAAAAATGAGACCCTCTATAGAGTTATCATTTTCATGTCACTGAACATTAAATATATATATATATGCATATATATATATATATATATATATATTTGCTTTTTGCTGAGGCAATTGGGGTTAAGAGACTTACCCAGGGTCACAGCCAGGAAGTGTTAAGTGTCTGAGACTAGATTTGAACTCAGGTCCTCCTGACTTCAGGGCTGGTGCTTTATCCACTGCGCCACCTAGCTGCCCCTAAAAATAAATTTTGAAAATTTTATTTTAATATAATTTATTTCCTTTTTCAGTGCATATATTTTATTTTATGGATTAAAATACATGATTCTGAGAAAGGGTCAACAAAATGTATCAGACTTAGCTCTGATATTTAGTGGAGTGCCTAGCATATAAGTACTTCATAAGCAAATGTTTGTTAGCTGGATTTTATTTGACCAAATTGTCAAAGGGGCCTGTGATAAAAATAAATAAATAAATAAATAATAGAGGTTAACAATCTTTGCTCTAAGATTCTGAATTGCAGAAATTCCCTATTTCAGTGAAATCAGAGGTCCAGCATATCTATCCCTAAATTTTGTATATAGTTACATGGGTATGTGTTTCCCATTATTTTATACTCCTGAGGGCAAGTGTTCCTTCCTTTTAATCTTTACATTCCCAATTATTCGGATAGTATCTGGCAGCCATTATGCGTTTAATAAATGCTTATCGAGTAATTAATTCCTTACTTGAGTATAAGATGATAGATGTAGAGTTTGAAAGATCATAGCTTCATAAAGTTGAAGCCTGAAGGGACATTGGAGATGACTTAATCCAACCTATTCCTTTCATTTTACTGATGAGACCCAGAAGGGTTCAGTGACTTGCCCAGTGTTAAACATATAGTAAATAGCAAAGCAAAGAATTGAAATCAAGTCCCCTGACTCAGAAAGTAGCGATTTTTCCACTCTAAACATGATGATTAGATAATTAGATGATGATTAGAAGGCCATTAAATAGAAGTCATCACTGCTTGCATGTCTTAAAAAGTTAGTAGTATTCTATGTTTGGGAGATACCATGTCAGAGCAGTCCTTAAGTCTTTTTCAGTCTAATTGAGTGAAATATTTTTTCATAATCAAAGCCAAAATGTGACATGTACCACATATTCTTCCAATACATGTCCAATATAGTCAACATGTAATCAAGGAAACTCAAGTTCAAATCTTGCCTCAGATACTTATTAGAGGTCTCTCTCAGGTCTCGGTTTCCTTATCTGTAAAATGAGGATAAAATAGTATCTAATTTTCAGGGTTGCTATAAAAGTGAAATGAGATGACATAAGTAAGTGCTTTATGTATTTTAACTGCTATATAAGCTATTTTTTATAGTGATGATGGCAATAATGATGGTGACATTTCTTTGACCATGTGGTCTGTTGTAGAGCACTAGCTATGAAATCTATCCCATTTTCTTCTCATATTTTCATGAAGAAAATCATCAGCACACTATGGGCCATTCTCAGAAAGATCTTAGAAAGATGAGAAAATAGAAATATGGGTCAGTAGTTACTGCTGTTTTCTCTGTCCTCTTTCTTTAGCAATAATTCTTTGATCCTTCATTCTGTGATCTCAGTGATGAGGGCACTCCCTCCAACAGGGCAGATCATAACTCATTCACACCTTCTCATCTTGTGCAGCTGTTGTCCAGGTCCCCCAGCAATTCAGCAGGGCATTCACCAAACATGCTGGGGCCTTGCTCTGAATCTCTGAATATTGTGTAGATACCAGTGGAGTGCACCAGCTCTCACGACATGACCAATCCCCTTGATTTTTTGGTGGTATATGTCTCAACTAATGTCTCTAATACACTTTTCCTGCAGAATTCTCTGCTGGTAATAGGTTGTAGCACAGTTATGACCACCATGCAACAACCCCTGTCTCTAGCTCCTCATCATATTTTATCCTGCCAGAAATACGAATTCTTCAAAGACAGTGGTAGTCTAAAACTCACAATCATACAACATCATTAGAAGAATATTACTATTTTTAAAATAAAATAAATATTTATTTTAAGAGAAAGCTTGGGGGTCATTAAAAACACTTTAAAAAGTATCAAAGGTAATTCCACTTGGTCCTTTCCTGCTATTATATATTGTCCATGCATAATCTACCTAATATATATATATATACACACACATATATATTTATATACACACACCCACGCCCAATATATATATATATATATTTATATAGATATAGATATACATACAAATATTTTTGTGCACACAGACATATATTTACATATATATATATACATATCCATATCAATATCAACCAAATCTATTGATTTTCTCCAGTTTCACATTACAGACTAGATAATAAACCTTTTTCATCTATTTCACTTATCTTCCACAATATATACATGGTAAAGTTCAATTCTTTTGAGTAAATCTTATTAGAAACTTCTGCAATGTATCTCATTTAGAAAGTTCTATTGTTTTCTCAGACTGGATAAAAGCAGTGCTATTTCATTTACAGATATGAGTATTTGAAAATCTTTGTGTTTTATAACACAGTGGGTAGAGTTAGTCCTGACATCAAGAAGACAATTTCACATTCAGATTCAAGCCTTTACTAATTATGAGACTCTGTGGGTACCTCTGAGTGTCTCAGTTTTGCTATCTATAAAATGAAGATAATAATAAAACCTACCTCACAGGGATGTTGTAAGCAATCAAATGAAATTATATTTGTAAAATACTTAGTGCAGTGCCTGGTTCATAGTAGGCATTTGATAAATGCTTGTTTTTTTTCCATTTTGAATCTCTGCTGGACATCTCAAATATTGACAAACAATTATGAATACACTCACTTTTATATCATATGATATTTAACAGCAAAAAGGTCATCAATGTTCTCTTTTGTTACATTTTTCAAGGAATCTTGTATGACAAATGTTTGTGTGGGAGAAATCATTTGGAAAGTGAGCCTTCAAGACAGCATTTATTGTATTCAATTAAATGGTTTTAAGTCAAATGGAAACACAATTTATATCTTGTATTATTTTTTACCTTCCATTAATTTGATCACTTTAAAAATAAGTATCTTTCTTTGCCAGAATGTAAATGTTTTTTAATCATTCTGTTTGGATATTTTTATGTATACTCTTTCAACTCTTGTGTATATATCATTCTCTTGGTTTCACTTATTTTTCTCTAGTATCAATTCCTACAGATCTTTTCATGTTTGCTTGAATTCTGCATATTCATTATTTCTTATCAAACAACAACACTGTATCATGAGCAATAGAAGTCACTGCAGCTACTTCTTGAAGATAATACAATGGGCTGTGGGGAGATGAACTGGACTGCATTGGAAGATGGAGAGATTATTCCTTATTTAGTATTTTGCTGTTATTTTAGAGAACTACCATAAATTGTGTGGTGGTATTTTTTATCTTTTCGTCTTACTTTAATTTTCATTGTTATGTATATAGTGAATTTTTTATTTTGTCAGACCAACAGACTTGGGGACTTCTGCTAAGAATCAGCTTGGTCTGTCTTACTGACCATGTCTTCCCATATTCTCTCTTCATAATCAATAATCACTTATACTGAAAGGTTTCTACCTCAGTGCTGTCTGACTTGATTGTGACTGAGAAAACCTTCCCTCTTTGTGTCTTGCTTTAACTCTTCCCAAATGGCTGTCTTGCTGCTGTTGTCTCTGACCCTTGATGCTCCTTATAATGGTCTGGAAATTTCCTAACCACTGGTCCCCTATGACTGCCATCTGCCAAAATTCTATCCTTTGCCACTGCCTGCCACCTCTGGAACTATTTGTTGATTTGCAATGCACCTGCTGTTTCTGACTTCTTAGCTTCTATCCTCTGTGACTGTGACTCACTGCTTTTGTCACCCAGCCTCATAACTGCCATCTATTAAAGCTTTGTCCTGCCAATACCACCTAGCCAAATTCCCACTGTTGCTTTTGATAAGTGTCATTGCTCTCTTCAAGAAAGATTATCTGGGTTGCATACTCAGGGTTAATCAACACATTATCACCTGCTCCTTTTAGTTCACCTCACAACTCCATAACTAACGCATAAAAGAAACACTCGAACAATGACCCTATGAGATTTTTCTGCCACCCCTCTAATCCCTTATAGATGGCTTCCAACATTACTGTCTGTGTTCTTTGTAGTCTAATCATGAGAAACTGCTTTCACAAGCCTCAGATCCTGATAACAACCACCTGTGTCTAAGGCGAAAGAGGATGTCGAATGTATGTCAAAGCTGAACAACCCAAATGACTAATGAGTGCAGAAAGATTCTCTATGAACCTAGTTGTATGAACCTTGGCTAATCAATGTATCCCAAATTTCAAAGTCAGACTAAAAGCAAAAAGTTGCTAATAGGTTGCATTCAAAATGAGAAAGTGAGATTACATATGTGCACCTATAAATAGATATGTGTACACACACAAGTACCAGGAATAAAGACTAGTTTCATAGACTATGAATTTAAGATTGGCTTGAATTTAAGATTGGCAAAATTCATTTCGAGGAAATGAAATTTGTAGTTCATCTAATAACTAACCAAAGAAAGAAGAGGAAGGATATTTTTGTAAGATATCTCATTGAGTTTCTCTTTGCTTTTAGTACTTAGTAAACCTAGAAGCCCTATCAAAGAACAGAATATGTAGTCACCTGAGATGATCTTAAAGATATGTTCAATAACTTTTAAGGAAAATAACTAACCCAGCCTACATGGTAGGGCTACTTTGACGGATATTCCTTTTACTATAATAAAACAAAGTCAACACAACCTCATATCATATTCTGCCAAATAGTGCTGCTGCTAAAAATTCATTATTATCTTAAAATACAAATATGAGAGCTGAGGAGAAAAAAGATCATTATAGTCCTAGGAGGTGCATTAGAGGCAAATGAGTTGTGGCACCCTTCTCCACTATTTTAGGGTTTGATATACTGTGTTATATCTCTCAATACACCCCACTTGAATAATGAAATTGGACCTACTTTCACTTTTTGTGGCTCACTAATGAGTTCATAAATATCCACTTAGAAGGCATGGTTAAAAAATATAGGGAATATTTAAGAGAAATAAATGACCTTTTTAACCCCTAAATTTAGGCCCTTAAATTTAGGACATCACTAAAAACCTCCATCCCTACAAATACATCAACTTATTTGTCATTTAACTAGAATCTTCCATTTAGTGTACAAATAGAATGTATTTGTTCAGTCTAAAAACTGTGATTATTAGCACTTCCTCATTTCTTTTATACTCCTCTACCAAATATACTTATAGAAACAAAAGGGAAATAAATTGAACTGGAAGAAATTTTGTCTTTGTTTTATGGTTTTCTAAGGCTAAAAAATTCATTGGTCAATCTATTGGCTAAACAGTTTCCCTTTGCTGAGTTATGTTAGTCTTGAATTGAAGACACAATCTGGGACCAGAACTGTACTTGAAGTCTTAAGAAGAAATGAAACATACAGGAATATAAGTAGATTGAATAAAAGAAGTTACTTTGTAAATGTGTCAAGTCAAAGAAATCTTCCACACTCATTTTACTAATTCATTGTGTTTGTGTTTCCCAAAGAATGTGTAAGAATAATTACCAATTTTATAGGTACAGGCTAAGAAATTCAGCAGTGTTATATCTAGGACATAAATCAATGTCTTCTGATCAGAAAATTAATGAACTTTATACTACCTACCACATTGTCTTTCTTGGGATGAAATAGAACTTGGGTATTTATCTAAAACCAAGAGCAAATATTATGTGAAATTTTTAAAAAAGAATTCCCAATAATATCAGGAATGAAGCCAGTATATCTAATAGCATTATTAGTATTTAATATTATACCAGAAATGCTACCTCTAGCAATGAGAAAAGAAAAAAAAAATAAAAGAAACAAAACTACCGCTCTTTGTAAATGATTTGATGGTATACTTAGAGGACTCTAGAGAGGCTCCTAAAAACTAGCTGAAAATTAACAACTTTAGCAAAATTGCAGGATAAAATATCATTGGCATTTTTATTCATTACCAATCAAACCCAAGAGGAAGATATAGAAAGAGAAATTCTATTTACAATAACTGTAGACAATATAAAATACTTTGGAGTCTGTTTGCCTATATATATATATATAGGAACTTTATGAACACAATTACAAAATACTCTTCATACAAATAAATATGGATATAAATAATTAGATAAATATTAATTGCTCATGGGTAGGCTAAGCCACTATGATAAAAATAGCAACACTACCTAAATTCATTTACTTATTCAGTGCTAAACCAAACTGCCAAATTACTTTAAAAATTATAAAATTCATCTGGAGGAAGAAAAGGTCACCATAAGAAAGAGGACATGACTTAGCATAAAGGGTGATAACATACGAAAATTAGGGGAGCAAAGTAGAAAATGCCAGATCTATGGTTAGGGAAAATGTCCATGACCAAACAAAAGATAGAGAGGTTCACAGGATATAAAAATACTTTTGATTATATGCAATTAAAATGTTTTGTACAAAAGTGGCATAATAAATATTAGAAGAAAAAAGCAGGAAATGGGAGGGGGATGTTTGCACTATGTTCCCCTGACAAAGGTTTCGTTTTAAAAATATATAAAAAAGTGAATCAAATTTCTAAAAGCAAAAAGTAGGAGTCATTCCCTAATTAATAAATAGTCAAATATATGAACAGGATTTTTCTAAAAAATGAAATCAAAGATATAACATTCATATTATAAAGTGCTCTCAATCATTAAAGTCAGAGAAATACAAATTAAAACAACTTTGAGAGTTTGCCTTAAATCCTTTAGATTGGTTAAAATTACTGAAAAAAAATGATAAATGATGGAGGGGATGTGAGAGAATAGATTTAGTAATGCATTGTTGGTAGAGCTGTTGAACTAGTCCAATCATTCTGGAAAATAATTTGGAACTATAAAATTTTGCATACTATTTCACCTAATAATACCATTACTATCTCTATTTCCCAAAGAGATAAAAGGAAAAAGATATAGATGTATAAGAATATTTATAGCAACTCTATTTGTAATGACAACAAGTTGGAAATTGAGAGAATGACATCAATTGGAGGATGGATGAACATGGTATATGAATGTGAAGGAAAACTATTGTGCTGTAATAACAAAGGATATAATTTCAGAAAGCATGGGGAAATTACTATGAACTGATGCAAGAGAAGTAAGCAGATGTAGAACAATATATTCAATAATAATAATATTAAAAAGATAACTGTGAGAGGTTTAATTATTTTGATCAATATAACATTCTGTCACAACTCAATAGGGCATGTGATATTAAATTAAGGAAAATAACTAATCCAGCCCACATGGTAGGGCTACTTTGATGGATATTCCTTTTACTATAATAAAAAAGGTCAACACAGCCTCATATCATATTCTGCCAAATAGTGCTGCTGCTAAAAAATCATTATCTTCTCTGTAAACTTCTGGATAGACTATAATGTACTCTGAATGTAAAATGAAGCATATTTCTCTCTTTTTTTAGAATATGAGTAATATGGAAATTCATTTTGAATGATTTCATAAGTATCATGTTCCTTGACTTCTAAATGGCTGGGAGAAGGGGTGAAGGAAGGGAGAAAATTTAGAGTTAAAAATAAAAATAAATTCTTTTTCATTAAAAAAAAATTCTTTAGAACAGAAAATGAATGTGGCTTATCACCTTTTAAATCATGAAAAATAGAACTGATTGGGCAATTTTCAAATTAGGAAAAGTTTCTCTTTGGAACTCTTTCTATTCTTATTGTAGCATTCTTCTTTTCCTTGTCCTCTCTCCTCTGTTCTTGTGGAAGGGACTACTCTTAGCTAATATGCATTTCCAGATCTGGAACTGGGGGACTCTCAGATTCTAATCCTTTGCTCTACAACATTGTACAAGCCACTTGACCTCCCTCACTTATAAAGTGAGATAGGCAGAGTATTTCAGTGGTGACAAACTCAAATAAAAAAATGATGGCTACAAAACTGCATATTATGATGCCTGCAGGCTACATATTGACTTAGAAAACCACAGTTAACAAAGTCTATGTTCTGTTGTATTTTTATTTATTTCATTAAATATTTTTCAATTACATTTTAATCTGTTTCAGCTTGTACTAGGGAGTGTGATCAGTTACATAACACTTACGTTACTGGCTATGGAATATCTCTGACAACCCTGGACAAGATTATCTCTAAAATTCCTTCTAATCTCTATGTTGCCATATTATTAAACTAATATTTCATTGCATAATAATGACTTAAAGGACTACTTCCAAGAAGGTACAAACATCTTACTAGGAGATTCTTAGAGACAGAAAATAATACCCTCTTAGATCCAGAGAAAG
Organism: Myrmecobius fasciatus; assembly: GCA_023553655.1. NCBI lineage: Eukaryota > Metazoa > Chordata > Mammalia > Dasyuromorphia > Myrmecobiidae > Myrmecobius > Myrmecobius fasciatus. Next base: position 32,259 of record JAJPUD010008026.1, read on the forward strand.
AATTCTTTAATGATGGAATTTTAGATATCAAAATAAAATAGCAGAAATATTTTTGAACAACTGTTCTAAAGGAGACCCCCTCAAATGCAGTCATAGAGCCTTATATCTGGTAATGAAGATACTCTTTAATAAAGATATTGTTGGGAGTAATTGTGTATTTTATCTCTTAATAATTGTTTGTATTGTTTGTATTTTTTATGTTGACTCCTCCTAGACCCCCACAATTACATGTGGAAGAAAACTATTGAGCTATCTTCTGCCATAACATTTGCAAAATTTCTACTGTGCAAAAAGTGTGTAATATATTGCTTGTTTTCCATTCCCCAACTTTCTTAAACATTCACAAAAATAGCAACAGTGAAGATAGATATGATTTTGTCATCTTCTTTCCCCTTCACTACATAATTTATCCCAAATCATTTCACATAGGGCTAATATAACAATAGGTTACCAATTAAAAGTCACTCTCTAGAAACATAAATAGGGTGGGATGATCAAGGCTATATTCATGGTACTGAAAATATTTATTTCCTTCAGCATCATGCAAACAACAAAGTTAGATAGTTAGCAAAAATAATTTCTTAAAATATTAAACTATCCAGTGACAGAATGGTAGACTTGGATAAACATTTCATCTGTTTCCCCCAACTCCATTTCAGCTTCCAATATTGTCCTTATGTCCAAGGTGAAGCCTTCTTTTATATATCCATACCCACAGAAATAAGTGTATGTTTCATACTCTTGCCTCAGGTGTCACTTGTGATACTCACTGCCAGTACAAAAGTTCCTTTTTACAACTGTCACCAGACTTCTATCAAAACCCAAATGGGAGATTATATTTTCCTCGGGTAGAAAAAGAATTGGGGTGGTAGTTTAATCTTTTCCCATTATTATTATTAGAAGTCATGATATTTTACAATTTATAGTACTACTTACCTACTTACTAATAATAGATTTTTAATTAGAGTCTTACTTATGGGATGATGAGGTCCCAGGTTTTTATATGAATGATCATCCATTACTTCTGCCTGCTAACTACATGTAAAGTGATTTTCTGGTTCAGAATTTAGTAGAGTTGTAGATAAAATCATGTGCATTAGATATAGGAACAAAAAGACCTACAGGATTTTGCTAATTAGCACATACACACCTATCCTGACACTAAGAAAACAACTGAAAGTAACAGTATTTCTCACTCTATCCAAAGAACATAATACTTCAAGGGCTCACAGTTAGGGAGGAACTAGACTTGTTGACAGCTGGAAATGCTTGTGAACGTCATTCCTATATTCTTTCTCCTACTAACATAGATTCTTTTCTCTTTTTGACACTCAAATGTCAACAAGTTTGATTCTGTGTAAATAGGTTACCTATACATCAGTCAGTGACAGGAAGACTTAAAATGTTGGAGAGACATCCAAAAGTTAAAATGGTGCTTTTTAATATTCTTTATAAAAACCTTATTTATTCATTACTTATTCACTTATAACTCATTTTCCTACCTGACAGAGATTTTGCAAGGATTTGTGAAATGTCTAGCAATTGCTTTTATCTCAGTGATAGTTTATAAAAATGCTGAAGGCTCTATATTACACTCTTTTTGGATCCATGATATGGAATTAACTTATAAGTGAGAACAACATAAAACTCCATTTTTTCCCCTGATACTTCAGTAACTAAACCCTCTTGAAAAAAACAAAACAAAACAAAACAAGATTAACCTTCCTTATGCTCTCAATAGCAATTTGGTTATAGCAACGCTCCAGTACATGAAATAGCAATTACTCTCCTAGAAAGGAACTCTACTCCAGAAATGCAAAAATGCACTAAGGTTTAAGTTGAGTTGGAAAGATAATTTACAGGAAATAATGCTTGCCAGAAGTGGAATTAATGAATCTGAGTTCAAATCCTAGTCCTATCTGTGTGAATTATAGACAAAACACTTTATCTTTTTAAAGCCTCAGTTTCCTTATTTATAAATGAAAGGAGTTAGGCTAAATGGTCTCTATGGTCCCTTACAGATTTAAATTTACATTCCTTATTTGATCTGTGTTTTCATTAATTTTTCTTAAGCAAAAGGTTTCCTGTGGTCCATTCCAAATCTGTAGTAGCACAATAATATTTTCTTCTCATTTCATGGCACCATATACAGAAAAAGTAGAGAAGTCACAGATTGATCATAGATCTGGAAAAGTCATCAAGAAGGAAGAACGAGCTTATTGATTTGGTGTAGGTCCATTAAGCTTCTACAGAAATCTAAAAAATGGCAAGCATTCTCACAGAATTCTCTAAATCAAGCCTTTCTTTCTGTGTTCAACTTGTCATATTTACTTTTCTCCACCTGTTGTTTCTATAACTGTTCCAATAGTTTACCTATGGATTCAGTAGATTCAAGTGTTGCCTTAAAGGTTTATTAGCATCTTCTGATTCATTTTTAAACTTTCCTAGTGGGTTGGTTGAAAATATATTTTAACTGGAAGCACAATATCCATCAGTGACTACTTAGTCATAAATTTTATGAGGATCTAGCTAATGTGACAAATATCTAAGGCCAACTAGATATATTTCATCAGTTAACTAGAATAATAGAGTAAATATTTGATTGTTCAAATTATAATTATAAAAACATGTCTATTCAATGCTAATAAGACATATAAAAATGCTGGGTCCTAACTAACTTTTTGAACCTGACAAATCAGCTCTAACAAGAAGCCCAAATAGTTTTGCTTTACATTAACACCATCAGTTAATTGAACAGATTGAAAGGGAAAATTCAAATTGACTCCACTGGTAAGATAGCAAAAATTCTGGCATTCTATCATAGTTTTCTTTTTTATTTTTATTAAAGTTTTTTTTTCAAAACATATGTATGGACAATTCTTTAACATTAGCCCTTGCAAAACCCTGTGTTCCAATTTTCTCTCCTTTCCCCCAGGCCCTCCCCTAGATAGCAAGTAGTCCAATATATGTTAAATCCAATATACTATCATAGTTTTCTTACAAAAAAAAAAATCAAACATAAATATGTATCTTGATTTCAGTCCAGTAAATATTGATTAAGCATACTCAGTTTGTAATCTAGCAAAGGGATTAAGATAGATAGATAAACAGGCAGAAAAAGAATGGGGAGGAAAAGAGGAGAAGGGGATATAAGCATTTATATTATATTTACCATGTGCCAGGAACTAAGATCCTTTAACAAATATCTCATTCCTGATTTTATCCTCACATCTGCTCTGCAAAGTAAGTATTATTATAATCTTCATTTTATGTCTGAGGAAATTGAGGCAAACAAAGGTTAAGTGACTTGTTCAGGATTATACATTTGTGTATATATATATGTATATGTATATACATATATATGTATGTATATATTTGTATATATGTATATATAGTATATATGCATGTGAATATGTATACATATATGAAATATCTCTGAATACATATATTATAGTGCATATACACATATATTATTTGTTTTAATTCATATTTATATAACATTTTTAGATTTATAAATTTCTAGAACAATACAGTAAAGCAAGATGACCAAATATTATCACCACCACCACCCCATTCCCTCTTGGCTGATGAGAAAAGTGAGACTCAGAGATTAGATGCTTTACTCATGAACAACTGTAAATGTCTGAAGTGGACTTCAAACTCAAGTCCCAAAAGTATAAAACTCTTTTTTTATACTATGTTGCCTTTCAGGAAGAGAATATAAATTTTTCAAATGTTGTGTCTTGTGTATAGACAATCTACAAGTTCTAGGAGGGCTCCCTATTTATAAACATTCCTGCCTGCCCCACATCCTATCCTTCCAGTGTCTGAAATTCCCACCATTAGAGATGTATTTCTTTAAAAAAAACTGTCCTCAAGAATCCCCTTTTAAATGTAAATATCCCAGGAGAATTCATTAAATATTAATTTGCCATTCAAGTCCCTTCATAATCTAACTGTCATTAGAGGCATTAAGGATATGTGCCAAGGAGCATTGAAAAAAGTAAATGGACACAAACTTCTGACTTCCCAAATTTCCTTTACTGGAGATATTACAAACTTTTGATTCTGTAGCAAATGAATGGCTTGCTTAGATCTGAAAAGAATCCACTCTCCCTTAAAGAGTGAGCAACTTCCCCAGTTTTCTTTAAAATATAGAATCCATCTCTTTCATGTGCCTAGTAAAAGATACATTTTCTAAATATTGCTACTTGATAAAGAAACTGGAACTTCAGGATGCTGATTTTCCTAAGATATTATACAAACAAGTGAAGTTACAATTAGGAGGAATCCAGTTCTAACACTCTCCATACCTGATTCCCCTCAGTGTCTTTGCCAGTACTCTTGATAAATATTGACCAAGGTTTACACAGTCAATATCATAGCCAGTGCCATTCCAAGCATTCCAAATGACCTGAAAACTTTGGTCTCTCACCTGCCTATTTATCTTTCAGTTTTCTATCACAGAGTAAAGGAAGAATTGCAGCTACAATAAAAAAAAAATCCTCATTAATACAGATTTTACCATTTCAGAATAAGTGATGCTTTGACCTAGACTGGTTTACTTTTTCACTGTGAACAAAGATTTTGCTGAATTAATAAACAATGTTAAAAACAAAAACAAAAACAAAAACAGACATTCCAAGGTACAGAGTTAACCTACCTTTGTTAGGAGCTAAATTGACCTGGAACACTGTGATGTTAATGGGTGAGAACCCTCATTATTTAGCATACTGTAGCTCACAATAATCAAATCACTACTACTATTGTTTCTAGAAAAGATTTGTGTCCTGGAAGCATTATCTTAATCATACCCCTATGCAAGTTTGACTAATCTTTCCTTAAAAGATATTGAAACCATTCTGGAGGCTTGATTGGCTCAAGTTATTAAAGCTTGAAACTGTTGACATCATTTCCTAATCAATTGAGTACAAGGAGGAGTTTTATGAGGAGTTTCAACCATCCTTTTTCATGCTTGATTCTTAGACAACCATGAATAATCCAGGCAAGAAAATTTTGCTCAACTGAATCAATCTGAGGTAGCCTTAATGTCCACTGTATTAAATATACTTCTACTGTGACCAACTCCTCCCCCAAAGAAACTTCTTTTGATCATTTATTGAATAACCTCTAAAACATCTCATTTTACCAGGGAATTGACCTGAATTAGGATCAAATTAGAGTGCATAATTTATTGTTGTAATGGTCCCTTTACTATCCCTCTGATTTCACCAAAGCAAACATCCTTCTTAGCCACTATTTTCAATTAGAATGTAAGCACCTTGAGGGTAGGGATGCTTTAGAACCAGAAGTGGCATATTGTAAACAATTAATGCTTTCCCCTTCTTGAAATGCACTTTTAACTTGACAATCCTAATTGAAATTTCTTAAGGTAATTACTAAAAGTACATTTGCATATTTAAAATATTAATTTGTGTTCTTCAAAGTAATAAATTGTCTCTTTAAAATATGTGTCTGTAGAGAGATTAACAGAAAGAAAATATTTTCCCATATGTAGTTAAAATCAATGACTTTTATTTCTGTACTTTATATAAATATTCAAACAAGATAATGTACTCCTGTACCCCATCCCACTCACAACAATATACTTACTGCAGATCTAGTAGCTACCTATATCTATAAATATCTAGTTAATTAAATGAAATTTTCCCATAACATACCAAGTATTGTTGGGTAGAAACAATACTCTTACTCCAAAGGAGGGCACTCCAGACACCATTCTTTCTCCCCTTTTCCCCTTCATCTCCTCATGCTCTCCCACAACTGTGCTGGTGCTTACTTCAGATTTTATTACAACAAAATTGAAGCCTAAGGGTTCTCTGGTCACTCCAGACCTTTCAGACAAGCAAAAATTACGAATGGAAGCTATGTCCCTCTATCACTGGAGACTATGCATTGTGCTCAAATTTATAAATTTGCCAGCTCAGCTTTCCAAGGGTTTATTGGAAGTGTCTTCTAATGCATATTATAAGCAGTTGAGTCACACTTCAATTTCAGCTCAGGTTTTACAGTTTAATGCCTATCCATAATCTAAATAAACAGAGTGCTTTTAGGCTTTGGTTCATTTGAGACATGATCTCTCCTAAGGATTTAAAAATTAAAATGCCGACATGGAGGAATGGTAATGTTTTTCAATTTAAAATGCTTAAAAAATCTAAGTCATAATCATGTTTCTTTTCTTTGCAGTACAATTTTTGAATAACCGAGAGGATCATTTTTAAACTATATTTAACAAGTAGCTTGTTTCAGCTCAGATATTAGCTTGATTTACCATCTGCAGAATTACCAATAACATGATGCATTTATTACCCGTAAAAGCTATTAGCAGGTCATTTTGTTCAGTTCATCATATGTGTCTTGAGACACAATCTGGCGTCTAACAGATTTTCATACATTGATGTCGCAGAGAATCAGACTGTTCTTTAATTGATTGTTTCTTGCTAGACTCTTTGATTAAAACAGGTTGTGCTATTTGCTTTTAGTCCTACATTTCTCTACTTCAAGTTGAGACCAGAAAAGGCAGAAATTATTCGCCTTTCTCTGTATTTGGCTAACTCAGTGTGACCATATTAATAATGCTGCTCCAATCAGGGATTTTTTAAATGGTTCCAGTTATTCTAAGCCCTATCCTCCCTGTTCAATTAATTCAATCCACACAAAGCCTCAAAAGCTAATCTTTTTCATACCAAGCTGTTGGATCTTATGCCTCAAATGCAGTTAGTAGACAGAAAGTAAAGAAAGAGAAAGAAGGCCCTCTCTAAGAGCATCCTTCCTTCCTTCCTCACCTCACAATGTGCCCCTGTCCTGGCATAAAAGACTGAATCATGTTGGCAATGATGCATTCATTTAAAACACATGTTTAGATCTTCCTAGAAAGATAACTCCTTCAGAATTTAATTTTTTTCCTTTTACCCAGGATCATTATTAGAAATATTAAATTCTAGAGCTTAAGCAAAGGGGCTAGGTAGCCTAACTGCACCAGGAATAAAGGTATAGATAGATGGTAGAAGATAGATGGATAAATAGGCAGAGAGGCAGATACATATTCCTATCACTTAGAACTGTGTGGCATATATATATGCATATATATGTATGTATTTGCACACATATGTGGATAGATTATATATATACATATATATATATATATATTAAGTTGTTGTTGAATCATTTTAGTTGTACCTTACCCTTAATGACCCTGTTTGAGGTTATCTTGGCAAAAATAAGTGAGTTTGCCATTTCTTTCTCCAGGTCATTATACAGATGAAGAAACTGAGGCAAATATAGCCAAGTGACTTGCCCAAAGTCACACAGCTAGTAAGTGTCTGAAGCTGGATTTGAACTCAGATCTTCTTGACTCCAGGACCAGTTCTCTACACTTACTCTACACTCTACACTGACTAAAGACAACAGTTCTCTACACACCAGCTAGCTTATATATATATATATAGAGAGAGAGAGAGAGAGAGAGATATGTATATAGAAACATATATATGTATATATATACACACAGACATACAAATGTGTATTGTGTGTAGGTGTACATATGTGTGTATGTGTACACGTGTACATGTTTGTATACACACACTATCTAAACATGCAACTATACATGCAAAAAGTATTTACACACATGTGCATACATACATAGACACACACGTGTGTGTAATTGCTTGGCTTGAAGATGACCAATGACATTACAATGTAATGTAGATTTATGCATGAACTAGATATAAGTGAGGCAGAATTGCACTCAGTCATTACTTACTCTCTGTTCCTAAGACATTGAAGTCTAGTAAAGGATAAAAGTCAAAAGAACTGTTGATGGCCCAGGAGATAGTGAATCTTTGCATCTTCAATACTTGACCAAGTTCTAAGCACTCCAGGCCACTCGCTTCAGTGCTTTAATGGACTTTGGAACAAATTCCCATCTACTCCTTGTGCCAAGGAAAATCTTCATATGTTTGGGATAGAAATGCCCCTAATTCAACGATGGGTTCGAGGCTACTGATTACACTCCACATGATGGTTTATTGGGCTATAGCCATTTGCATCAAAGTTTCTTGAAGCCACAGGTAAGAGTTGGGTGAATCGGATGGACACCAAAGATGCATGAGCAGTCCAAAAAAGGGCTGAACAAGGCTTCACATCAGATGGACTAGTCCTCCTGAACACTCTAAACACTCCATAAACAGATGTAGCTTTAGATACACACATATACAAAGACTTGCTGTTTACCACTTATACACACACACACATACTTTGCACATGTTAACTCATTTATATTTCAGAAGGGCAGTGAAGTTGTCAATGCTGGTATCATTATCCCATTATATAGATTAGGAAACTAAGGTTGAGAGAAGTTAAAAAAAGATCTTTTTATGGTTTTCCAATCTTTATGGTAAGAGAGCAGATTTGAATTAAATGCAACAAACTATTACCTACATTACTCAGCCTCCTGCTGGTCATGTATTACTTATAATGCTGCAAAGAGAGGAAAGGGTTAGAACTCTTGCCTCAAAGGCTTTGTCAATCTTTTTTCACTTACGGTCAGTGCAATAAAAATTAAAATGGCTACAATCAAATCCATTTGATTAGAATGAGCAATAGTTTAGGAGGTCAAAACAAAGGGCTGATTCAGCCCTCAAAGGGCTTTTGTTTCCTCACGTTAGAAACATGTAAAACTTTTGATCACGTGGATAATACTATAAGGGAACATTCCCTGTTCCCCTAGGCCTCTGTCCATCAGCAAGAAAGAAAATCATCAATAGATTCCCTGTATTCCATCTCAGCTTTCTCCTTCCATTGTTGAGATATTTAATCACCCCCTATTACTGTGAGCAGTTGTTCCTGCCAGGTGAAGCTTGTGGTCCCAAACACCTCTTTAGTAAAGGAGCAATTGCTTTATATAGAAGCAGACTGACAAAAATTACTCTCATCAGATCAAATAATTTTATTAGGAAAGGGAAGTGACTTCTGCCCCAATTTGAAAAATATGGACAACTCATCTTGTCCTCAAATCATTGCATGAAATACATGCCATTTAAAATTATTTGGGGGTAGCCAGGAATAAATAGATAAAATACTCCTTACTTTATAATCTTATCCTGAATAAGTTCTTGGAGATTTAAATCATATTTACATAAATTGTGTGGTTATCTGTGAATTTCTGAGGAATATTAAATGCCTTAAAGCTGAAATGTATTCTTCATGGTCAATGATCTTTAAAAAAATGATGTAAGGTATGTCTTGAGAAATTATTTTTGTTCTAAAATTTATTTAAAACCAAGTTCTGCAGATCACTTCAAATATTGCTCTAAGTTCTAAAATATAATCTCTGGGTAGATATTTAGCGCAAATTGAAAAAAGCTTAAATGGCTTAAAAATAGCTTCAAAGCATTAGGTAGACACATGAAGCAGTTATCATGTTTAAATGATGTGAGTTTAATGGTCTTCTCATACATTAACACTACACTCTGATGGTGAAAAATGCCTTTGTCTCATTCTAGAAATGTATAAAAATAAGCATTTAAATTTAGTAAACCTTGGGATTTATTTAGAGTTTCCTTACATATGTAATATGTTTGGAATTCAATGAGGTGAATTTATGGTGTCTCAGGGTTCATTAGCCACAGTGGAACCTTTCAAATATATGATTAAAAAAAAAGGCAAGCACCCTGACCAATTCTTGCTTTGTATGAGTTTCTCCATTCATGAAATATTCTAGTATGCATTGGTATGGAGAAAAAAATGCTTTCAATCCATTGGAATACTTTTAGGAATTAAGGTCAACAAATGCCAATTTTTAGGTATATTATCCCAGTAAAATTCTGAAGAGCAAATTTAGAATGACTACCATTCACACAAATATGTCTGTCAAAAGCTATTGGGATTGCTAAAAATAATGTACTGTTATTTGCCTTGGACCACAGAATAAGTCATAATTTTAAATGATTCCATTATGGGGGAGTAATATTGTGAGCTAGTTTGCTTCTGGCAAGAGTTGTATGAAATGGTTTGTATTTAATACCAATGTGGGCAGCTACCTGAGTGGGTTTAAAGAGGAAAAAAAGTTGAGTTTCTCTTGATGAGAACATGAACTTTTGCTAGGATCCCTTTGGGAAAGAGGAAAAGAAAAAGCAATGTATTTTGAGGTACTCTTCAATGTTATCTGGCCCAATCTAGCCTGCAAAGTTATAAAAACTAAAGTTTTTATTCACAGACTCTAAATCAGTCATTCACATTGAAAAAGAGACTGAAATTCTTTTAAATAGCAGATGGATAACTGTCTGACATTCCTCATCAAATTTTCTAAATATTATATGGAAAATGATTCACAATTTGAGATCAATTTAATGGTTAAAAAGTGGTGTCCTATAAATTGCTTCCATTTCTAAATAATTCTTTTCTCTAGTCAAACACTCCCAGTGTTGATGGATAACACATGAGGATTTAATTAAACTCAAATTAATTAAATTTAAGTTAACAAACATTTGTCAAATAGGCTACTATACAACTTGTCTATTAATTATGGGTAGATTTAAACATAGAGTGTTATTATTGTCAATGACAAAACTCATAGGTTTAGAGAGTATCCTCCCTACAATTTGTGAGTTATGTATTACATATACTCTTATCTGAGAGATGAGAAAACTAAGATTGATAGAGGTTAAAGTGTTAAATATAAGATCTTAAAGACTACAGTTACTCCCCCCTTTTTTCTTGTTTTTTTTTCTTTTCTTCCTCTCTCCCTCACTCTTTTCTCCTTCTGTCACTTCCTTCCTTTTTTTGTCTCTATAGTATTAGAACTAATATGGCACCTCACACACAGTGGGTACCAAATAGTGTGTTTGCAGAATTTTCTTTTACTTTATGTCATCTGCAACTGTACTTTAGTATACAGTGGATGAGCTTTTTAATCATCAAAATTTAAGATCAGAAAGACAACAATGGATAGTTCATAATACTGAAAAGCTTATGACCAAATATCCAAGAGATAAGGAATTTAAAAAAAAAAGAATAGTAATGACTATTCAGTTTAAAATGACTTTTTGGCGGGGAGGCATTAATTCCTTCCTAACTTTGACCCCTATATTGCCCTGATATTATCTAGGTCTCATACGTAAAAGGAATCTTGGATCAGAAAGATTTATCTTTAATTCCATTTCCTTTGCTACTCTGATTCTTTTTTGTGCCTTTATCTTTTCTATCTGTCCCACCAATATCTATCGCAGGTCTGAACCTATCCTTTCCCATGTTTTTGCTTTCCTTTGGCTGGGTATTTTGAAAGAATGTTTTTCAAAAAAGAAAATAGCTCCTATTAAAAGCTTTTAAAAACTCTCACCCTTGAACTTCCTATGCTATTAGTCTCCCATTCTTTTCTCTTTCATATTTCTGACTAAATCATAGCCCTTTTTCTATCCCTCCAACTCCCAAACTCCAAAAACTTTTTATTTATTCGCCATTTTCATATTGCTTTCTATTGGATAGAAAACTTTAGAACTGGTTGGTCTCATTTTTTCTAAAATGTCCTCTTATTGAGCTACCTGGAGGGGCTGGTATTTCTAGTTTAGCAGAATCCTTTCATGAGAATATAGTAAATATAGACAAATAACAGTGAAATAGGCAGCCTGATTATTTCATTTTCTTTAGATTTAGTGATATTTGACCAAGATGTGATTTTACTCTATTTTCTCTCACTTTTATTCTTCCTATCCTCATCCTTGTTCATTCCTTCTATTGCATTCTTTCTTTGCTTCCAAGGATTTTCATGTCTGTCATAGACAACAGACCTTACCTTGTTCTGGCATCAATTCAGTATACATTTAACAGAACCCAAATTCTAATTGACATTTTCTTATGGTACAATGCTGTTTCCATAATTCATTGCACATTTGACAGGCATAGAATTTTTCCTAGCTGATATTAGGAAAATAAGAAACCATAGGAGGACCAGAAATTCTAAAATTCTGTTCTCTTCCCTTGACTTCTAGACCACTGTTTACTGTACCAGAAATATGAATGCATATATTTCTGGAAGAAAAAAAATACTTCAGATTACTTGCATTTATTTGAGCAAATCTGTTCATCATTGGAGACTAGTTAAACTCACCTAAGAAATTATGCTAGTTTCCTGTGACTTCAAAGAAAAAAAAATATTTTGTTGTGTTAATTAAGTATTGTAGGAGAATATAGATTGCTGGTGATTTTCCAGTAGAAGAAGCTATTCTTGTGGTCATCATCATCACAGCATTAATTGCTAAATAGCAAAGGAGATTAATATTTTGAATATTTTAAGTGGTTTTGCATAAATGTTAGCAATAAGCAAGCCATTTTATGTCTAATTGGTTTGCATTTTTAATAATATTGGGATGCTAGCTTTCCCATAAAGGGAAGATTGCAACAAAACTGAAATAGTGTTCCAACCTTGCTGCTTATGTGCAGACTGACCCTGTATACCCCCTTTTGGGAACACTCAAACATAGTGCTGCTGTGAAAACCATAATAAAGTGTGTGAGAGGGTATAATTTATTTTTAATTTTCTTACATTTTTGAATTTGGTGCTTATGAGAAGCTAACAGTATTGTGAAGGCCTCAAAGGGAGAAATGCCATGAAAGTTTCCTTCATCTTTTATTTTAGCATGTTAAACTTGAGTTCCTTTTAAGAACTAATTGTTGAACAGAAAAAAAAACTACATTTAACTAAAATATGGTCATTTTTACTCTGGTAAAATAAATATAAAAGTGTGGTAGAGGACTTATGACAGAATTGACAAAATGATGGACCTTAGGTCAGGAAAACTTTGGTTTAAATTCCACCTCAGTTACTCACTGATAGCCCAAATTGAAAAACTTTGGTAACCCTCAAGCAAACTCCCAAAGATTTGTTTACTAAGTCATTGACAAGTTGAACTCTGTTGTTGGAAGGAGTTTCCACATCTGGAATTTTGTATGCTGACTTAATCACGGATCCTTTGTGTATTTGTACATGAAATGTATTATGAGGCAGTGTGAGTATAGCAGGGCAACAGCTAAATTTGGAGTTAAGATCTGGATTCAAATCCCATCTTTGGCATTACCTGCCTGAACAAGGACAAGATTCAAATAGTTCTCTAAGATTAAAATTGCTGTCAGGTTATGATATGCCTGAATGGAAGCTGTTCCCACAAGTAAAAGATCACGTCTTTTGCTTGCCACAAGCATAGCAAATTAATCAAATCTGATTCTCAAAAGTAGAAAAATACCAATTAACAATTCTGAATGGAACATAATAGTTTGTAAAATTAAATGGAAGAGCTGTTCAGTAAAGGGGCAGATTGAGAGCTGAAGGCAACCAAGGAGGGGAGACTATTTAAAGACCATCTGATCAAATGAGATATTATTTATAATGTTCTTAACACAGAGTCTGGAACACAGTAAGGGCTAAATAAATGATAGTTATTTTAATTGTAGTTACAAAAATCAGAAGGCTTCTAAAAACAGTATTTTATATTACTAAAATCACAAAAGTTAACAATGTGCTGAAGATAATGAAAGTGAAAGACAAAGAAGGCTTTAAAAAAAAGCTATATTCATTTAAAAAAAAGGAAGCTCAAAGAAGGAATACAGAAGCAAGAATAAGAATAAAAAAGTTTTGCTACTTAACTTTGAAAAGAACAAAATAACAACAAAGTCTAATAAGAAATTAATGTTTAAGAGAAGCAAGTAGATAGTAAAAGATCATCTACTGCCCTAGATAATCACAATTCCCCTAGCCCAAATGAACTGAATCATAGATTAAGAAAGAACTGGTAGATGGCAAAGATGAGGCATAGATTTTTTTTTTGCTGAGGCAATTGAGGTTAAGTGACTTGCCTAGGGTCACACAGCTAGGGAATGTTAAGTGTCTGAGACCAAATTTGAACTCAGGTCCTCCTGACTTTGAGGGCTGGTGCTCTATCCACTGAGCCACTTAGCTATCCCAAGGCATAGATTTTCAAACCAAGTGAATGAGCATTTGTTAAATATTTGTCATATAAAAATCATTATTCTAAGTAATGAAAATATAAATTAAAAACAAGAAAAAAGAAAATATTATTCCAGAAGGATGGGGGTATTATTTAACCATCTAAGAGTTTATTCAATTTTATATTTTCTTTTTAACCTTTTTTGTTATTTTTGTCTTGTTCTGAGAGAGAAACATTAAAATCTCCTATAATTAGTTTTATTTTTGCCATTTTGCAGTTCTGTTAGGCTTTTTTTTCTTTTTTGAATTTAAATGTTAAGCTATTTGAAATATCAGGAACATTCCCACAAGAAAATATATGTGAGTCTTTGATGAAAGATGGAGTCCTTAACAAGGACTTAGTCAAAGAAAATTTTGTGCATTTGATGTCTCTTTATTTGAGATGAATATGCTACAATGGCTAGTTTTCTTCCCTCAAATGAAAAAATGAGTGAGTTCCTAGGATCTGTTAGAAATGAACAAGGTAGATAAAATTTAAAGCCAGAAGAAGCTTTCAAAATGGAAAGAGTCATAGAAAAGAAAGAGGAGGTCAGGTTACCTGATGTGAAGCAAAGAGCAAATTCTATCATGCTACACTGCTTACTGACATTTTTTTTTCCTATTAATTGATATTTCAAGGAATGAAGCAAAACAAATAAAAAGATGTTATTACAGGATAATAGCTAACCCCATGTAGAACAAAAAGAAATAAATAAGAAAAAGTAATAAGGATGTAGCAAATAAAATTTGGAATAGACTGAAAGTGAATAAGAATCAGGAGAACAGTACAAAGGAAAAAAATTTTAAGAAAAGGACAGTGAAAAAAATTGCCAAAAAATAATAAGAAGAGGAATTTCAGAGGAAGGAAGATTTCAAATTATTCACTTATTTGGATAAAAAGAGAGAGAAAAGGAGGGTACCTAAATAAATAAAAAAGAAAAGCAAGTAACAAATGTAAAAAACTTGTGATGTGGTACACAAAATGGATTGGGGGAAAGAAGTGAGTTTATATAAGCAGACTTTCATCAAAGTAATAGAAACAAAACTAATTACAGGTACAAGTATCAATTAAAAAGGGTTAGGGAATCCAGCATACTAAAATATTAAGTACAAATGCAGAAAATAAAAATCTAAGTACAATTTTAAGTACATAATTTTAAGTATTGTTAATATTATTATATAGATGCATAAGATAAAGGATACAGATAGAATAGATGAAGAAAGAAAACAACAATTTGCTTCATAAAAAATAAAAAAGTCAATATACACAAATGAATAAAAATAGAGGTTGAAACAAAATTTACTATGTATATATGAATTTTTTTTAAAAAGCAGGCAATTCTAAGGAAAGATAAAAAATTTAATATTGAAATGAACAGGAAAATAACATTTTTAAAATCATTATCACCACTAAATTGATTCACACAGAATGATGTCATCTTAATTCAAAAAAGTGGGAAAACCTAATTGAACTGTAAAATGACATACTAATACAACAATTGAGGGAGACTTTAATGTTCTTCTCTCAGAAGAGGATAAATCTAATAGAAAGATTTAAAAGAAAATGTACAATACAATACAAAAAACCCCAAAATAACAAACAGTGAAAGATAAAAGATTTATGGCATCTTTTAAATGGGAACATGAAAGGATTTTTTTCAGCATTATGTGGTATATGTACTAAAATAGTACTTGTTCAAGGATACACAAAAAGTATAATCAGAGTGCAAAAAAAGGAGAAATATTAACCTTATACTTTATAGAAAACAATATAATAAAAATAGTACTCAACACTGGAAAAACAAATGATGTTGATCTAAATGGAGACTTTAAAGTCATGTCCTAAATGATGAATTAATTCAAGGAAAAATCACAAAATCAATGTATAACTATATGAAAAAAGAATGATAATGATAAGACTACCTATCAAAATTATAGAATGCAACTAAGACAATCCTCATATGAAAAGCATATCTCTGAGAATACACATTAGCAAACTGTAAAAAAAAAAAAAACTCTCTGGAGAATACCTTCTTATCTAATTTGCACTTACAGGTTATATCCCCAGAGAATTGCCATCCTAGTGTCAATGTACATTTAGGTATGTACTCCTAAAATACTTTTCAATATAATAGCAAAATATTAATAATCATATCAAATATAGATTTCTATCATTAATGATAAGAGAAAGCATGCTGAAACAACTTTGAGATTTTATCTTGTATAACAAAATCGTAAGGGTAATAAGTGGTGGAAACCATTTTATTTGGTAAAGTTAGAGGGAATATGGGAAGACAGGGATATAAATACACTGTGCGAAATTGAAAAAATAATTTGGAATTGTGCTAAGAAGACTGGTATGCTGTGGTCCATGGGGTCATGAAGATTTGGACACAACTCAATGAATGAACAACATAAGAGGCAGCCTAGAAAATCTGAAGTCAAATCCAGTCTCAGATATTTATTATTTGTATGATTCTGCTTAAGTCACTTAAAATCTTTTCCCTCAGTTGCCTCTAGACTTGACCTTTAAAATCCCTTCCAATTACGAATATCTAATCCTATGAGCCTACCATACTATAAATAAATATGAGGAATACAGTGAACCATGAGAAAACTTTTATTAACTGATGCAAACCAGAGCCTGGAAAACAATATGCACAATTACTCAATTACTACAATACAAATAACAACAGTACCAAATGATATATAAGCATTATAACTAAGCTTGGCCCAGAAAGAGATATAAAAATGAATATCCCATTCTTTTGCAAGATAAAGCCTGAGTGTGCAAGATCTTTAGAAGTACACACAGACATGTATGTGTGTATATACTTATATATAAATATATATATGTGTGTGTGTGTGTATATGTATGCTCATATATACATATAAAATTTCCTTTTTTATTATAAGTGGTAGTTTTTAGGGATAAAAGAGAGATGAACATACATGAAAAATAAAGTAATCTATAAGCAAAATAAATTATTTTAAAATACTTAATACATTTTTAAAAGACCATAAAATGATAGAGATAACCTACAGGATTGGAGAAAGGAATGTATTCCTTTATTTTTTTTTTAAGAAATAGAGCATTATCTGCATTTTACATTGATTCCTCAAACAATTCCAAAATATATTATTACCTAGAAGATCAATGAACCTCTAGGAAAAGTGGTGGCAACCCCAATATGTCTTCTTCACCAACAGATAGTGCCATATTGGACTAAATCTTTTTTTAATAGCACCACTCAGTTGGTTGACCAAGGAAATCTTATAGATGAAATTTACATAGATTTTATTTATTTTTTTAAGCTTTTTATTTGTATAACATATGTATGGGTAGTTCCCCAACCTTGATCTTTACATAGCTTTCCAATACAAATTTTACCCCCAGTCCCCTCCCCTCCCCTAGATGGCAGGAAGTCCACTACATGTTAATAATGTTGAAATGCTTGAGAAGTTATGCAAGAAAAATCCTATCTACAAGAAAAAAAAAAAAGTCCGAAAAAAGGCAACACAATGCAAGCAAATGTCAATAGAGATCATGAAAATGTTACGTTATGGTCCATATTTCATGTCCCTCTTTCTGGGTGTATATGGTTTTCTTCAGTGAACAACAGGAACTGGTTTGAGACAGTTCTTTATTGCAGAGAGCCATGTCCATCAGAATTGATCATCATGTAATACTGTTGTTGCTGTGCATGATGATCTCCTGGTTCTGCTCGTTTCACTCAGCATCAGTTCATGCAAGTCTCTCCAGGCCTCTCTGAAATCGTCCTGCTGGTCGTTTCTTACAGAACAATAATATTCCATAACATTCATATACCATAATTTATTCAGCCACTCTCCAATTGATGGGCATCCCTTCAGTTTCCAGTTTCTAGCCACTACAAAAAGGGCTGCCACAAACATTCTTGCACAGGTGGGTCCCTTTCCCTCCTCTAAGATCTCTTTGGGATATAGGCCCAGTAGAAACACTGCTGGGTCAAAGGGTATGCACAGTTTGACAACTTTTTGAGCATAGCTCCAAATTGCTCTCCAGAATGGTTGGATCCGTTCACAGTTCCACCAACAATGTATTAGTGTCCCAGCCCTCTCACATCCCCTCCAACATTCATCGTTATCTTTTCCTGTCATTTTAGCCAATGTGACAGGTGTGTAGTGGTACCTCAGAGTTGTCTTAATTTGCATTTCTCTGATCAATAGTGATTTGGAGCAACTTTTCATATGACTAGAGATGGTTTTAATTTCATCATCTGAAAATTGTCTGTTCATATCCCTTGACCACTTATCTATTGAAGAGTGGCTTGAATTCTTATATATATGAGACAATCTCTATATATTTTAGAAATGAGGCCTTTATCAGAACCATTAAATGTAAAGATGATTTCCCAATTAGATGCTTCCCTCCTAATCTTGTCTGCATTTGTTTTGTTTGTACAGAAACTTTTTAACTTAATATAGTCAAAATTATCCATTTGGTGTTCAATTAGGAGTTCCAAGTCTTCTTTGGACATAAATTTGTTCCATCTCCACAGGTCTGAGAGATAAACTATATTACGTTCCTCTAACTTGCTTACAAAGTCTCTCTTTATATCTAGATCATGAACCCATTTAGATCTTATCTTGGTATGTGGTGTTAGGTATGGGTCAAGCCCTAATTTCTTCCACACTAGTTTCCAATTTTCCCAGCAGTTTTTGCCAAATAGAGAGTATTTATCCCAAAAGCTGTGGTCTTTGGGTTTATCGAACACTAGATTGTTAAGGTTAATGCCTAGGTTGTCCTGATAACCTATCCTGTGCCACTGATCCACTGCTCTATTTCTTATCAAGTACCAAACGGTTTTGATGACTGCTGCTTTATAATATAGTTTTAGATCTGGTACAGCAAGGCCACCTTCATCTGCCTTT